>SSNS01000162.1:1185321-1287496 GCA_006937985.1 Aphyosemion australe | reverse complement strand
GATTAGTATCACCATTGAGAAATGGTTTTGGGTATTTACACTCATTTACCTAGGAGCTATTGAAAAAAATCCCTTATTTTTTGATAAAAATATTAATAAAAAAGATCAAATTGTGTGAAATATTTTTAAAACTGTTGTGTCTTGTAGATGTAGTTTAGTAACACAACTCAGAAGTAATTTTTAGTGATTTAGTCAATAAATCCGGCAGCTTTTGATTTTTTTTTTGTAGTCGTTTACAAATGACTAGAAATTTGTTGATGGTCCGTAAAGCGAACCACCGCTCCCGAGCGTGTCCTCGGAAGCCTAGCTAACCGCCGTCTGTGGCTCAGCGCACGGCATTAAGACTCATCGCTGACTGCAGTGAACCAATGTCTGTCGAATATCCAACTTCCAACGTCAAACTAACTTCACCGCGGTTGTTTAATAAGTTATATGCAATAATATGACTAATTTTAATTTATCACCTAAACAAAGAACTAAATAAGCTAATAGCCTCATAAACGATTTTTAACAAATAGAATAACAAATAGCCTCAATGAAAATAACTGAGAAACAGAACAATCGGCTTGTGATAAACAGATAAACATTAATAATGTTTTCAGAATAAATTTACCAAAAAATCTGACTGAACTTCATCTCCCTCCAGATGTTGGCGAACACCTCGAAGCGGACCGAATGTCTTTGCTGGAAGCGGGCTAGCAGCTCCTCGCAGTCTGCTTTCACTTGTTTACGACAGGAGTCCACCCTAGAGCTACTCAGAGCCATGACTCAGCTACGAAATCAACTCAGAAAAAGTCCAAATCTACCAAAACATCGTCGTTTTTCAGTATTTTACACAACAAAGCTGCCGAATGTAAACACCACGATTGTCGAGGAAGAATAGCGTCATCAGCAGTCGACGTTTCTAATGATACATTCAAACACATCGGGAAAAGTAGCGTTACACAATAAAACTGAGTCTATGAAGAAAACATTAAAAATAACTAGAACAGTAGAATATTCCACTCATATATTCATATTTCATTTTGAATATTTAACGCGGTAATTCGATTACTTTCACTCAAACTTTGTCTACATTTTGAGTTTTCCTACGTATTGCTAAGTACCCAAACGCAGCACACGGATGTGCGTACGCACGTTCTTGCGGAAGTAAACAATCCTCAGCTGACGTGGAGCAGAGTCAGTTCCAACACTTGGAGGAACAATAGGTCAAGTTTTAGGTTGAATACAACAGCTGCGTGTTCTTTAGCTGCTCATCGTGGTTTCTAACAGGCCAGTGGACTCCACGGACGTCGTCTGAAGTCCAAGAATAACCAGAATTCAGAGAAAGATGACTTCAGCGGAGGAGGCCAGTAGGCCGTTCGCAGGACTCTCTGACGTCTCTTTTCCGGACATCCCGGTGGAAGGAGACATCTC
The DNA here is from genome assembly GCA_006937985.1 of Aphyosemion australe. NCBI lineage: Eukaryota > Metazoa > Chordata > Actinopteri > Cyprinodontiformes > Nothobranchiidae > Aphyosemion > Aphyosemion australe. The sequence continues at coordinate 1,286,080 of SSNS01000162.1, read as the reverse complement.
CGTCCCTGTAGCTGCTTCCACAAGAGACGATGAGTTTTCTACGTTGGACGAGCCGGTGAAGGAGACTATCTTGCGGGATCTGCGGGCGGTGGGGAACAAGTTTGTTCATGTGCTGTACCCGAAGAGGAGCTCGGTTTTGCTGCGGGACTGGGACCTGTGGGGCCCGCTGCTGCTGTGCGTCACGCTGGCTCTGCTGCTCCAGGGCGGCGCGGCCGACAGCAACGACCAGGGAGGACCGCAGTTTGCAGAGGTAGCTGTCCAGATTAGCGTCAGATGACAGGACAGCAGGTGCGGAGCCAGATGTTTGAGCAGAGGGACATCTGTTGCTCAAGTCACTTCCTGCTTTTAGTTTGTTGTCTTTAGAGCGTAAAGAAGGAGCAGCTTCTCGGATCATTGATAACACATTTGAAACAACATAAATACACAACTTCAAAGGGACAAAATGATTACAGAGAAATTAAAACCTCAGGAAACTACTCTGGACCTTTGATGTTCAAGTGTAGTCTCCTATCTGAAAATCAAAGTTTAATACAAAGCAGTGAAAAAATATATCCTCAGTTTTTACCACATAAACGTTTCAGATCAGCGAACACATAGCAGACAAAGAGCCTGAGTAAATACAAAAGTAGTTTTCAGATAACTGACAGTCAAAATGAAGGTGGAATATATTTTTCTCAATCAGAAGGTTTTTTATTGCCGTATGTGTGAGAAATCACAACATTAACAAATTGCTGCGGTACTTGGTGCAAAAAGAAAGATAAAAAATAAGAGATAAGCAAATATAGGAAGTAATAATATACTCATGATAAAATAATTAATATAAAAAGTGGCAATAATTAGAGAAGCAGCTACTATATACACAGTGCAGGTACTAATCAGCTTAGGTACAAACCATGGTACAAACACAACACCGGGTCATGTGACTGGGACCAAGCAACTGGAGTGGGCAGCCCTAGGATTGACATTCATGAGTCCAACAGCAGAGGAGAAGAAACTTCTTGTGGCGAGAGGTTCTGGTCCGAATGGATCTGAACCTCCTGCCAGATGGGAGCGGGTCAAAGAGACAGTGCCCAGGATGACACGGGTCAGCTGTGAGCCGACCTGCACGCCTCAATGTCCTGGAGGTGTACAGGTCCTGCCCCAGGATATGATTTGGACTAGTGTAGGGTTGAATATTGGACCTTTTTGAGAGCATAGGAGGTCTTTTTAGGTTCCTGTGAGGTTAAAGGTACATTAATGAACCATTTATTGTAAAGGATTAGACATGAGGGGAAAAGAAAACCATTTGAACTAACAACAGCTATCAAGCCTTTGAGATGACTGCTGTCACTGTGGAGGGATTTTTGTCCCTCTCTCTTCAACAGATTTGTTATAATTGACATACATTTGAGGGTTTTCCATCTTTAACGGCCTGTTTAAGGTCAAAGGTCGTTCTGGATGTTCTGCTAGAGTAGAAGTCATGGCTCCATCAGTTACAGTGGTGGTCCTGAAGCAGCAGAGCAGCCCCAGATATCACACTACCACCACCATCTTGCTTTTTGAGATCTTTTAGCCTCTTCGTGTTGTCAGACAGGTTAATTTAGTTTCACAGGTCTGGCAGTAATCAGGCCTGGATGTGGACAGTAAAGTTGGGTTAATTAGGCCTATAGTTAATCCGTGCATTAAGGGGGGAATTACTCTTTCACAAAGGGCCGGATTGGTTTGCACGACTTCTCTCCATAATAAATGAACAGATCGTTGGAAAAATGGGAAAACCCTTTTCTCCGGCACTGTGGGTTTGAGAATATTTCTGTTTATAAAACGCTCCTGATTGGAACTCCTGGTGAAGGTACCGCTGATGTTTTTCTGAAAGAAGAATGAAACTTTAACCTCAGAAACAACAAATATCAGCAAAACCATTTTAAAATAACTCGTTCTGTTTTGTGACAGCAATTTTTTTCCTCTGAGTTATCGTTAGTTTGATGACTGACTGGTATTCTTCATCCTAGGTCTTCGTCATCATCTGGTTCGGCTCCATCATCATCACACTCAACTCCAAGCTGTTGGGTGGGACGCTCTCCTTCTTCCAGAGCCTGTGTGTGTTGGGATACTGCATCATGCCTCTGACGGTGGCCATGGTGGTGTGCCGGATCATCCTGTATACCGCCTCTGGGAATGTCAGCTTCACCGTGCGGTTGTTGGTGGTGATGGCCTCCTTCGGCTGGTCCACCTTCGCTTCCACAGCCTTCCTCTCTGACAGCCAGCCGTCCAACCGCAGGGCGCTGGTTGTGTATCCAGTGTTTCTCTTCTACTTTGTCATCGGGTGGATGATCCTGACATTCTCCCCCTGATGATCAGAGGAAACGGGCGGTAAACGTGTGTGAGCTGAAGAAACTGGAGCAGAAACCAGAATCTGCCTTTGGGTGACTAACTACTGAGATGACGGAGCACTGCTGAAGGACTCGGACTCGTGGAACTTGGTTCCAGACCTGGAGGTGTCGTGGTCGGGACTGTGCTGCACATTCTCAGTTTGTTTCCTGGTTCTGTTCACATTGTGTGGATAGATAAATGAATGTTTGAACTGTTAAAGCTACAATGTTTTTGTGTGTTTTCTGACTGTTTAGTGATGTCACTCAGACCTTTTCTGTTTAAACTGTTCCAGCTGTCTTTAATATTTAGATAAAAGCTTTTTTTCTGTTGTTTGTGAGACGGATGGTTGAGTGGATGTCAGGAGACGTTCATCCTCAAAAATGTTTTTTTTTTTTCTTTCTCTAAGTCTGTCATTAAAAGGGGATAAAATAGTAGATGACAGTGCTGTTCCAGCATCTTTTGTCTGTTTGTGAAAAGAGCAATAATTGTGCAGGATGACATCTATGGGCATTTCTCTGATTAAATTTCTGCCAATGATTTAGCATTTTGTTTAAGGTGATGTTGCTTCTAAAGGCTCAAAATAAAAGATGTGACAAGAAAGCAATTCTCTGGGTATTCTAGGGTGCTGGAAAGGAGTGTGTGATTTGACAAAATGTATCAGGTGAAAAAATAAAATATGCAGTGTATGGCAGCAATCATTAATTGTAATCACAACACAGAGCTGCATGTGCACGTAGACCTGACACTTTTTGATGGGGAAACACTGCATCCCTCTCATCAGGACCAAAACAAACCCTGTAGATGGGGTGGAGCTGAATTTGTGTGTGTGTGTGTGTGTGTGTGCAGTCACTGTATAAACAATGCAAAGACAAAAAACCCATTCAGGTAAATTACACCATCCAGATCGAGAGTATCTGAATCCAGGTGGATAATTTTAAACATCTACAATTCTGACACCCTGTTGGTTTGTACCATCAACATATAGATATTTAATGCACTAAAATGCATTTATTTTCAATTGGGCATAGATTAGGCTGTAACAGGTAGCCTGTAGTATCCCAGATTTGGCAGTAATAACATTTGTATATATCATAGTCATTATGGCCTTTGGTAAAAAAGCTTTGGGGGGAGGTTTGTGGTGGTGCTGCAATGCAACATACGCTTTTGTCTTTACTTGCATTACTTATGCTCTAAGTAGTTTTAAAACCAGTACTTTTTACTTGCACTAGAGTAAAGAGCTTGAATTGATACTACACTTGTTGAACAGTCACATATACAGGATGGCTTGCAGGCTAGAAGATTTAAACTTGAGGGAAACTTTTAGACCCGTCCAGAAAACTGTCCACACTGCAGGCCAGTAGGTGGCGCTGGTGTGTCTAACAGTTTCTTTACCAACTCACATAACACCCGCGAAGAAGAAGAAAGGAAAGAAAGCGAACATTTAGCTCAGCAGTTCCAGAGGCTTAACGTGACCAAGGCTCCGAGTCTGCGGACAACCACATGTTATTTATTATTAATGTAAATATTAATAACTGCTAAGATTGCACTTCTACGTTTGGGGATCTCCGGTTGTTGTTAGCTAGCCGTGATGGAGGGTCCGCCTCATCTACCACCGGAGCTCTGGGTGCTCGCGTTCAGCTACTTGAGTACCGAGGAGAAACACACGGTCCGCTCCTGCTCCAGGCACCTTAAGAAGCTCGCTGACCACCCGGCTCTGTGGAAAGACTACACAGTGGTTCTGTCCGAGCTCCGTCGGTACACTTACGGCTTTTGGCACACCCTATGCCACCGCAAGCTCACCCGAGTGGCGGTGCGACACTTGCGGCGTAAAGAGTGGCGACGCCTGGTGAAGTTCCTGCCGTCGCTCACGGCTATTGTCTTTATGGACGGAGGGCGCCAGTACAAGGAGAAGTATCTGGACAACCTGTCCAGGTTTCCCTACCTGAGGGAACTCGGGGTACGAAACGCCACCTGGGACGAAGCGCTGTTGGGCCGGGGGCTCACCCAACAGCTCCGGGAGCGGCTGACCCACCTCAGCGTGTGCAACGTCCGGCTGCCCAGCACGGTGGAGTTCATCCTCATGGTGTCGGAGCTGGTCAACCTGCGGTTCCTGCTGTTCCACCAGCAGGGTGAAGGTTACGGTCTTGACACCGTGAGACCCGTGCCCCGCAGCGACTTCCACAGGCTGCTGGTCAGCCTGAGGAAGCTCCGACACCTGTCCTGGGGGATGAAGGGGGAGCCGCCAGAACCGCTACCGGACGACTACTTCAGCCCCCAGGATCCGAACCAACCAGGTGACCCTCTGCTGCGACCTCAGACTGTTGCATTAGAGTTAGGGTGTCTAACAACGCTACAGGGACCTCAGCTCTCATCCTTTTGTTTTCTCTAACATGGAATGTCTGAATCCATCTCTACTGAAACACACACACACACGTCTGTCTTTCTATCTTAGTGGGGACCATCCATTGACTTACATTCATTTTTAAGACTGTTTTATGCCTAACCATAACCAGTGTCGCTGAATTCCTAACCCTAACCTTAACTAAAACTTAATTCACACCATACCTCTAAAACCAACTGGTAGCCATTTTTTTTAAAAAGTGAGGACCACAAAAATGTCCTCACTTTGAAAAATGGTTATAAACGTCTTTTGGTCCCCAGTATGTAGTAAGTACAAGAACACACACACACACACAATCTTCTCAGACACTTACTTTGGCCTCAGCATGCTTTTATTTTGCAAACGCACAAATTACAATCGGTGTACCAAACAGGGACATCCTGGTCAGGAAAATCCCAAAAACTCTTACTAGAAGCTGATATTCCTGAACGAACTCACACATTTAGAGAGGAGGAGTAGGAGAAATCCTCCCACCTCCTGTGGCCAGACGGATGTGGAAAACGGCTTTTATTTATGTGAACTCTGTTGAACTTATGAATAAAGGGCCGTTCTAATACACACAACACTAAAAACGAATAACCACTGACACCAGTCCATCCAGGTGGTGTCCCCAGGTGTTTACTGTTTTTTTTGGTTGCAGGACCATCTTCATACGGCGGCCCCGCTCTGACCAGTCTAGAGCTCGTAGATTACCCAGAAACCCTCCTTCCTGAAAATGCGCTGAGGAGCCTGACCTCGCTCAGGTCCTTGTCTGTCCGCTACAGATACATCAGAGATGGTGTCGACTGTCGCCTCAAAACGTGGCTGAGTCCACTACATCAGCTGGAATCCCTCACCATCATCGGTGCGTTGTGCTCACTTTCACATTTGTTTGTGATGTAGAGCAGCAGGACTGAATGAACCACAGATATGTTTTCATCTTAGTGTGAAACCACAGATATTGTAACAATGATGTAAAGCTGTTTCATCAGTCTGCAGGTCTGGAGGATACAGGTGTGTGTTAACAAAGTCCTGCTGATGTCAGACGGCGCAAAGCTCAGTGACTGTGCAAAAACCCAAGAGCTTTAACTTCACCTGTCAGGAGTTGTTCTGAACAAACCAGAGGAACATCTGTACTCGACACAGCTGAGTGTTGAACCTGAAGCAGTCATAAATGTGCAACATAGTGGTTCATTCAGATTAAACTGTGTTGTCATGGAAGGCACGATCTAATTATAATTATACCAGATCAGTGGTGCTGAGGTTTATCTCAGTTTCACGATTCTGAATGAAACATTGAAGGTCTTCAGCTGTAGGTTGGATCACCAAAGTCCTTTAACCCAGGGTGTGTTTTCATGCACCGTCCCGTTGGTGATGCAACAAGCTGAAATGGTTCCCCACAGATCTGTTTTGTTGGGAGGTGTGGTTTAATTCATCTTCTGCTGTGTCCAAATTCAGGAACTGTGTCCTGAGGTCTCAGACCGGAATCAAGCGGCCGTGAATTTGGACGGTCTAGCCTTATTCCCGCTCCTACCTTGGCGAATGTCCTGTCACCTAGCAACCGTGATGACCCTGAACCAAAGCTACAGGGAATGGAGATGGACATTTTTAATGACGTTTTAAACCTGGGGAACAGCAGCTGTACTTAAATGTTAAAAGTTGAAATTATCATTGTTTAAAATTACATTTTATATTAATGACTAAAGCTCTAATTCTAACCATTTTAAGCTGATACTATAATTTTACTCCACCAGGAGTCTTTGAATGTGGACAGGCTTCGTTGTGGTGCTGTGACGTAATCGGCCAACCAAGGAGGCAGCCCCTGAATTTGGACACATCCCACGAGTCCCCACACTAAGACTGTCCTTCTGTCTTCCCAGGTGGTAATTCTCTTGCTACGTACACAACCCTGATCCCCCCCAGTGTGACCCGGCTGACCCTGCGAGTAGCCATAACGCTAAAAGACATGGACTCCATTGCACCTAAGGTTCCAGGACTGGAGCACCTGGACATTGAGCAGAACCGCTCCAGCGGCAGCCTCTGCAGACGAATCCCCATGCTTTTCCCTCAGCTCAGGACTCTTAGGATACGGTGAGTCTGTCTTCCCTGGCACTAAAGACTCTGCAGTTCAGTAAGTTATGGCGTTTTCACATCTGGCCTGGCTCGGTCCAGTCTTGGTAGTGTTGGCCCACTCCTACATGGCCAGGTTTTGTTCACATAGTCTTTTCAGGAAGGCGGATGTCTCCGAGCACGTGGGTGCTGGGCAAAAGACATGCGGAGAGGTCTGTGGTGTTTTCCTTTGGTAGTAAACAGAGGGGGGCCGTGAGCAGTGTTGCATTTGGAGACTCTAATATGAAGCACACAGCTTCCTACTGTCTCACTGAGAGTGCTGTGCTCCTCACAGCAGTCTGTACTTGCTCTGCTGCAGTGGCTGGAGTGGAAGGGCCGAGCCACAGTCAGAGAAGATATTTACTTGACTTCATCCAGACTGATAATGAATCACGCATGCGGGAAACCGTCGCTGGCTGATTCTGGCCGCCATTCAGAGGCTCCCTCTATAGCACGGGTGCCCAATCCTGGTCCTGGAGGGCTGGTATCCAGCACGTTTTAGTTTTAACCCTGTTTCAAAACACTTGATTTCAGTCAGGAGGTAATTAACAGGCTTCTGCAGAGCCTGATGAGCTGCTGCACAGGAGATTCAACCACTGAATCAAGTGTTGTTGCAAAGAAACAACTAAAACGTAGCCTGGCAAGCCATCCTATATATGTGAATATATAGTCTGGCCACGAACCATTGACGGCTCTCAGTCGTGAGGCGGGATCTACGGTTGTCTTTCAAAATTTCAGCACGCAATTAGATAGCGCTAGGACCAATCAGAGTAACGAACAACGTGACGCAATCTCAGCGATGGAAAAGCGGAACGCAGTAATGGCATCTAACATCAATGATTTCTGTCATTTTTGTATGAAAAACACGTGAATATCAGGTGTACTGGGACATTGCACTACTTTGTTTGATAAAAATAAGAAGCCGCTAAGTATATCAGACAGACTTACGCATGTTGGAGTCTAAATAATCCAATGTTGATGACAAAGCCGTTTCAAACGAACTGTTTCCTGCGCCGCCGCCATGTTGCTTGGGTTCGCGGCCGCAGCACTGACATCATCGGCTACTCCCGCTCTGTGATTGGCCCAAAATATAGAGCGCTGTGATTGGCCCAACCAAAATTATAGCGAGCTGTGATTGGACAGCCACAGGCAGCGAGGGTTCCTATGAAGCGTGCCTAGACCAAACTCTGCAAAGCAAGAATTTGGTCTGGTTCACTAGGCTAACTAAAACGTGCTCCAGGACCAGGATTTGGCACCCCTGCTCTATAGGTAGGCGTGAACTTCAGCTGGCCGCTAGTGGGTGTGTTGGGTCGGCTTCGCACGAAGTGGACCGCTGGAGAGCAGGTAAAAAAAAAAAGCGGTCAGCTGAGCATGGAAAATGCACAGATTACCCAGATGTGAACACAATTAACATACCAGGGCTGGGCCGGGCCAACCCAGATGTGAAAGCACCATAGACCTTTTTCACACTTCTGGGGTTTTTAACTGGAAATACGTCAGTGCAGCGGAAGATAAGAATTATTGCAGCGTTTCTTATGGGGATCAGTCTGTTTTTCTCATGCTCTGAAGCAGCCCTATCTCCATTTCCATTCGTTTCCAACATCTACCGATGTAAGACAAAACTGTCTAAGGGCGATCACGCGTGAGGAGAGGCTCAATTTTGTTAATTAAAGGGGAAGTACTCATGTCTGCAGCAGACACTTCACGGCTATGTTTACGTGCTGGGGCTAAGTGTTAGCCGTCTTAACTCGGATGCGGTACCATGTCTATTCTCCTGGAATAACTTCACCCCAGGAGTCTACATGTTCGGTAACACAAACGGTAGTTTGTGCAGCACAGGAATTGGAGAGCCAAAAGGCAAAGTAGGCGACAAGGCTGGACCATGATGATGCTACGTTAGCCCCCGCAGGTACGTTCTCCAAAGCTAACTCTGCTATAATGTAAGTTCTTTTATGTGTTCATGACAAGTAAATGATGCTGAACTCATAGTTTAGAGCTGCCACCCACGCAAAATAAAATTAACGAGATGCCACGTTAACAGTTTATTGTTCAAACAGTATTAATTTCATCTTCATAGACGTTTATCACAGTTGTACAATATAATTATCATACATTTTATTTTATATATTCTATATTATGCATGTGTATGTTGTTAGAACATATATTGTTTCAAAGTGAAATTTTTATTCTAAGAACGTGAAAATTATATTGTTAGAACAATAAGATCATCATGTTGTAATGTAATATTGCTGTAATTTATTTATTTTTCATGGGTAGCAGCTCTGCGTTCCAGTATCATATTGCTGTGTGTTCCGTGGTCTTCTGCGACCTATTTAGAATTTTGCTGACTGAAATCTGACCTAGTTACGAAGGAGTTTTCCCAACGATGGCGCACTTCTGGTTTTTGTGAAAAAGGTCTATTAGCGGGCTTCAGGCCAGTAATAAAAGGAAGTTGAGAGAACTTTGAAAAAGCAAATCAGGTTTGTGCTTTTTGTTCTCCAGACGGCACATTAGTGTTTCCCGTCTCTTGTTTTGCAGATTTTTCCGCCGCGAACCAGAGAAAGACCTTCTAAGCCTCCAAAAGCTGCGGCACCTGGTGCAACTGGAGCTGCTGGTGGAGCGTTCCTTTATTCTGAGGGATTACCTTAACGGCCACCCCTGGCCGAGCCCCGGTGTTCAGGAGCTCATCAACGAGCTACGGGAGCTGTCTGAGAACAGGATCACCGTCATCACCGCGATGCGACAGAGAAGCCTTCTACGAGAATGTGACTGTCTGTGGGAGGGAGACTGAGCCGGTCGAAGACGGGAACAACAGGAAAACGCTTAATCGCGGGACTGGCGCCAATCTGACACAAAAGAGCCCGTGGAAGTCCAGAGTTGGCTGTCGTTGGTATCGCTGCTTCTGTTCTGAAGTAAACACCTGACATTAGAGCCAATGATCAGGTCTGGCTGTTGAACTGAAATCCAGAGCAGCAGCTGAAGGACCGGTTCCAGATTGGTAAAGTTCCCTTGTCAAAAGTCTTCCCATGCTGAAAGCATGAGGTTTAGAGTCACAGGAAACTCTGTGAGTGCTGGAATATTTCCCAAGCTTTTTTTAACATTTTGTCTAAAACACTCAGATTACATTGGAATTAAAGCACTGGTGCCGTCACCCGTTTTCTCAACTATCAAATAGGAAAAGGAGGACAAAACGCTGCCTTTGTTTCTGTAAAACATAAATATGGAAGGTTAGAAACACTTTCATTGGTCTTGACCAGCAGGAAGGCAGCACCGAACCGTCCCCTCATATTAATTACCTCACCTCAGGTGTTCCAGGGAGGAAAAACGTCATTCGTCTAACCAGATGAGCGTTCTACTGGTTAATGAGGAGGGTATGTTGACTTCTAACCACATATTCTCCGTTGTTCCTCACTCAAACATTAGTGTTTGAATCCTAAAACACTAATTTGGGATCTTTCCCTTCAACCCAACCTTGTTCCTTTTATTTAAGGTATGAATTTCAAGTCAAAAAAATAATAATTTTTCCTGTAGATGGAGGCTTTTTTCATTTAAAGGTAACTTATTAGATAAAGTAAGAGTTGTATTTATACTTGTATTTATACTTGAAAAGAAAAAAGGATTTATTTTATTTTTATAGAAGCAGTCTGATTGTAGCTACTAACACCAGCAGGCTGCAGCCGCAGACTTTAATGAAATGACTTTAATTAAGGGTAGAAATGATTATGAAGTAGCCAGATTTGGTCCCCGTTACTTTGCTGCTCCGTGTTTTCATTCAGTGTTTCCTCCACCACCCCAGACCGTGTAGCTCTTAAAGGTGTGGAACACTGAAAAAACATTTTTTAATTATTATTTTCGATTATAACCGGTCACTCTTAGGTTTTTTATGCAGACTGAACATGAAAATAGTCTCCTACACCTGCAGGGGAGGAAATAATTATTTGACCCCTTGCTGATTTTGTAAGTTTGTCCAATGACAAAGAAATGAAAAGTCTCAGAAAGGTATCATTTTAATGGTAGGTTTAGTTTAACAGAGACAGATAGCACATCAAAAGGAAAATGAAAAAATAACTTTTTAAATAAAGGATAGAAACTGATTTGCATTTCATTGAGTGAAATAAGTATTTGAACCCTTACCAACCATTAAGAGTTCTGGCTCCCACAGAGTGGTTAGACACTCCTACTCAATTAGTCACCCTCATTAAAGACACCTGTCTTAAAGTCAAAGTCCCAAGTCATCATCACACACTGGTGAAATTACAGCTGTGTCCAAATCCAGGGGTTGCGTGCTCATGAGGTCGGATTTTAAGACCAGTGACGTCACAACATCGAAGACTGTCCAAATTCCAAGAATGTTCAGAATGCAGTCTTGAAACGCGTTCTTCTTTTCCCCGATTTTGAGAATGGGTGTGGTGTAGTCTCCATGGTCTCACCTCCATAAATCCCGTGAAATCCTGTCAGGTCCCGTTTTTTCAAAGTCTTTGGTATGAACCGACCGGGATTCGAACCCCAATCTCCCAGTCCCGAGGCGGGCACTCATTCCACAAGGCCACCGGAGCAATCAAGCAGACTCCAAACTCTCCAACATGGGAAAGACCAAAGAGCTGTCCAGGGATGTCAGAGACAAGATTGTAGACCTGCTCAAGGCTGGAATGGGCTACAAAACCATTAGCAAGACTCTGGGAGAGAAGGTGACAACTGTTGGTGCAATTGTTTGAAAACGGAAGGAGCACAAAATGACCAATCAATCTGGGGTTCCTTGCAAGATCCCACCTCGTGGGGTGTTTATGATTCTGAGAAAGTGAGAAATCATGATAAATGACCCGCAGTTGTATAGCGCCTTTCAGAGCCAGAGGACTCCAAAGCGTTTTACACTACAGTGTATCATTCACCCATTCACACACTGGTGATGAGCTACAGTGTAGCCACAGCTGCCCTGGGGCGCGCTGACGGAGGCGAGGATGCCGAGCACAGTCACCGCCAGTCCCTCTGACCACCACCATCAGGCAACGTGGGTTAAGTGTCTTGGCCAAGGACAAAACAACAGGGACAGACTGAGCGGGACATGAACCTGCAACCTTTCGATTGAAAGGTGGCTACTTAACCCCTCTGCCACCATTGCTCCATTAGAAACACATTACACCGCAATGGATTAAAATCCTGCAGTGCTCGCAAGGTCCCCCTGCTCAAGAAGGCACATGTGCAGGCCCATATGAAGTTTGCCAATGAACACCTGAATGATTCAGAGAGTAACTGGGAGAAGGTGCTGTGGTCAGGTGAGACCAAAATTTAGCTCTTTGGCATTAACTCGCTGTGTTTGGAGGAAGAAAAATGCTGCCTACGACCCCCAAAACACGGTACCCACCGTCAAGCATGGAGGTGGAAACATTTTGCTTTGGGGGTGTTTTTCTGCTAAGGGCACAGGACAACTTCATCGCATCAACGGGCTGTGACGGAGCCATGTATCATCAAATCCTGAGAGATAGCCTCCTTCCCTCTGCCAGGAAACTGAAAATGCATAGGAGTGGCTCAAGAAGAAGCACATTAAGGTCATGGAGTGGCCTAGTCAGTCTCTGGACCTTAATCCAATAGGAAGCCTATGGAGGGAGCTGAAGCTCAAAGTTGCACAGAGACAGCCTCGAAACCGTAGTGATTTAGAGATGATCTGCAGAGGAGTGGACCAAAATTCCTCCTAAAATGTGTGCAAACTTGGTCATCAATTACAAGAGACATTTGACTTCTGTGCTTGCAAACAAGGGTTTTACCACTAAGTATTAAGTCTTTTTTGCCAAATACTTATTTCACTCAATGAAATGCAAATCAGTTTCTTTTATTTAAAGTTATTTTTTTTAAATTTCCTTTTGATGTGCCATCTGTCACAGTTAATATAAAACTAAACTACCATTAAAATGATACGGTTCTGAGACTTTTCATTTCTTTATCATTGGACAAATTTACAAAATGAGCAAGGGGTCAAATAATTATTTTCTCCACTGTATCTCCTGCATTAGCTTCTGAGAATATAGAAGTTGAAACTCTAGGATTTGAAAATCCTGACGGATCTACATCACACTGTCACTTAACATTCATGGACTGTTGTTGGTTTAGCGTCCAGGAAACGGCAGAGAACGTCTCGGCTAGTAGAAGCTAACCATTAGCATTAGCAACTCCACCACACAGCAGTACTCCAGCTTGCATCATGGTTCATTTTTAACACAGACAAAGAGCTGTTTTTACCTTTTTGCTGATGTTTCGAACACTACTGCTGTCATCCTCAGAGCAGAGGGCGACACCGTCCTCTGCTGCCCGCAGACAAATGGACAAGGAAGTGAAGCGGCCAGGAGCGGCTAAGCTCTGAGGATGACAGCAGTATAGCGGTCAAAACGTCGGCAAAAAAGGTAAAAACAGCTCTTTCTGTGTTAAAAAAAGAACCATGATGCAAGTAGAAGAGATGCACAGAATGAACTTACTAAAGATGTTTAAAGAACTCCTTCAGGCTTGTGGTATTTGTAGAGATAAAACATCGTTGCAGAACAAACAGAATCAGTGGTAGTCGTGTTGCAGTTAGCCAATCAGAGATGTCCAAATACCAGGAAATGAGACCCCAAATCCTGCCGTGTTCTGCCACTCTGTGCGGCAGCAGACTTGTTGGTGCTGATCCAAGAAATTATGGGTTTTATTTGCCCTGAGTACGGCTTGCAAGGCATTCATTTCTACCAGAGACCACTGCAAATGTATTGATTTAACGAGTTTCCCACACCTTTAATAGTTTTAGTTTACTAATTTGTTTCCACTTGGTCACCAGTTTGCTGAAACTAACATGTTCAGGTTATTGTTCCAGTTTGGGTACAAAAAAACTCAATAAATGCTAAACATGTTTTTTGTTTGTTTTCTTTTAACATATGGCTCAGTTTAAGATGATTTCTCACTGAAAACTACAACCTACTAGCCTGGCAAGTCGTCCTATATATGTGAAGATATAGTCAGGCCACGACCCATAGACGGCTCAGTCATGGGGCGGAATCAAACTGTCTCTGCACACTATTGGACAACGAACGTGACATTTTCATCGCTGCGGAAATCAGTCAACAGGGCAGTCCTCCGTACACCGTCGAAGAAGAAGCAAATGCATCCTTTTTCTGAATAAAGGACTTGGGTACCTCTATCTGCTCTTGACTCTAAGAAAAGCACAAATCTAAAAGATGGCCGACGCCATCTTTGTAGTTTTTCTCCGTGCATTCCAGTTGTCCTCGGAACTCGTTTTTCCGAGTTAAGTTAACCGGAAATGATGCAATGAACTCAGAATTCCGAGCTGCGAGCTCGTTTTTTTCAGAGGACCCCGAGATCATTTTAAAGATGGCCGCGCCCAGTGCTACCAGTAGTCTTTATTTTTTTCATCATTTATATGTTCTGCTTTCTTTCTTTTTGCTATTTAACAGCACAGAGTTGTTGTTGATTCTTATCAATAGTTACGTTGCTGAAATGTCAGCATTGCCGTCGAAATTGACCGGTGTTTATGGGTTTTTAACTGTTTCTGGTGTTTACGTTTTGACGTTTGATTGAATGTTTTTCTCTGGTTTTATGTGGCAACTGCCGATTGTTGTGTGACACGTTTCCTGCATTCCTCCTCGAGGGACTTTAGGTGCAGAGAATACTTTATTAGTTCTTTGTACTCATACAGAGCAACAACACACGCAGCTTTACTGGCGGCGTCCATTTTTTTCCCCCGAATTGGAATCTGGATCGCAAAATGAGCTTGTTACGTCATTTCCTGGTCAGAAATTCTGAGTTCCGAGGACAACTGGAACGCACCAGAAGCCTGCCAAACACATCCCTGCAAAAATAGAGCTCTGTGACTGGCTCAACCTAAAATTGTTCAGGCCAATTGCAGACCTGCTGAGGCTACAATGGAGCGTAGCTAGACTGACAAACATCTTGCTACTGCTACGGTTTGTCTAGATGTCTAGGATATAGAACTACATGAACAAAAGATGGACTCCAACTTCTCTGTTAGAGTAAACGTCCCTCCTCACTAATTTGAGGCGATACTTTAGAGTTGAAATTACTGAGACACGCTAAGTCAGAACTCAAAGTTTTTACTTCATTTAAGACATGATCCTGTGTGTGTGTGTGTGTGTGTGTGTGGTGGGGTCCAAGGTTTGCTCAAGTCATGCATCTCAATAATTCCTGTGATAACAGATTCTCCACTGCAACTGTGGCTCCTGTGGAAAATCCAGGTTCCTTTTGTCGGCAACATCAGACGAGTTCATGTGAGTGAAAACGAGAACAGGATCATGTCTACATAGTCTCAATTACATTGAACAAATAACCTCCCGCCTCAAGTTTTAGTCTAAAATTGAATGTTGCAGACATGCAGGTCTTCGCTGTGATAACAAAAGTAAATTCTAATAAGGTCCACTGGTTTCACAGGCTGAATTATGCCAGAGAACACTGGTAAAACCCAACAACCGTCTTAACATCCAGCAGGTGTCCCGTGGATCAGAAGTCCAGGAGAAGAGACATGGGTTCCAGAGAATTCAGGACAATCTCCTGTTTCTGTCCGTAGACCCCGTACTCCACCTTGGTGCCGGCCCTGGAGCACTTGGTGGAGCTCGACATGAGCTGCCTGCAGGCTGACACCAGGTTGGAGAAGAGCTGAGCACCGAGCCACAGCTCACACCCCCCTTTGTACTGCATCCTCCTGTTGGGCAGCGGCTCCCCAACCAGAGAGTCCTGTGGCACCAGTAAAAGGCTCCCGGGGAGATCCAGGACAGACACAATGTGTCGCTCTCTTCTGAAAAACTTGGTGGACATGAGCTTGCTGGCTGTGGGACAGATGAAGGGGGAAAGGCACGGGAAGGTGGAGTTAAAACGCGATTTAGACTTTCTTCAGGTAAAAATACAAAATAAATCATGTGGAAGAAAATAATGACTTTATCTAAAAAATACCTAGAAGAGGAGGTGTGGCTACAGGAACACTGATAATTTGGAGACTTTTCTCCTTTTGTCAGCAAACAAAACAGAATATCTGTTTTTCTGATTAAAAGGACTTTATGTGGAGGAACTCACCAATCTCATAAATGACCTCCACAGTGGCTCCCTGGAGGAAGCACACGTACACAACCATGCCCTGCTGGATCTGAGGACACACACACACACACACACACACACACACACACACACACACGATCACACAGATTAGTCCTGACACGTCCCACAGCACCAAACTCAAACAGATGAAAGGACTAGTCCCACTAGCTCTTTAACCGGCTGGATCAAACCTGCCCCCTAGTGGCAGATATAGATATTGCAGGTTCCAGATTTATTGTAACATAATTACATAATAAAACATAATGTTACAGGAACAGTAGCTAATAACTGGTTCATCCTTTAAAGAGTTTTCTGATAAATGTGACCTCCATCAGGAGTTAAAGGGAGGTGATCAGAGTATGAGATCAGGGACAACCCTCCTGGACACCAACACACCAGATTTGATCTCTACGTGTAAAAGTGACTGAGCTGTAGACACTTTAGTGTTTTTTAGGGTTACGCTCCCTGTGCACGATCACTACAGACACAGCTGCTTAGACGATTGGTGAAAAACAAAAAGCACGCTCACCTCGGCCCACTCGGGCTCAGCACCATCTAACGCCGGTCTGACCTTGACCTTTGCGTGGCTGCACTGCTGGATGACGATCCGGGCCTGAAGCTGCTTGGACCTCTGAAGCAGAGGCGTGCTGCTTAAACACACATGCACACACCACAAACGTCCTAATGAGACTTGGGAAGCATCCATGTTGTCTAATATTGGTAGCCTAGTGAACTAGACCAATTCTTGCTTTGCAGAGTTTGGTCTAGGCACGCTTCATTGGAAACCTCGCAGCCCAAACCACTGCTGTGTTTATCCAATCACAACTCGCTATAGTTTTGGTTGGGCCAATCACAGCGCTCTATATCATGGGCCAATCACAGAGCGGGAGTAGCCGATGACGTCAGCGCTGCGGCCGCGAACGCCGCGAACCCAAGCAACATGGCGGCAACTCGGAAAACACTTTCGTTTGAAACGGCTTTGTCATCAACATTGGATTATTTAGACTCCAACGTGCGTAAGTCTGTCTGATATACTTAGCAGCTTCTTATTTTTATCAAACAAAGTAGTGCAATGTCCCAGTACACCTGATATTCACATGTTTTTCATACAAAAACGACAGAAATCATTGAAGCTAGACGCTATTAAAGCCTCCCGCTTTTCCGTCGCCGTGATTACGTCATGTTGTTCGTCACTCTGATTGGTCCTAGCGCTATCCAATTGCGTGCTGACATTTTGAAAGACAACCGTAGATCCCGCCTCACGACTGAGAGCCGTCAATGGTTCGTGGCCAGACTATATATTCACATATATAGGATGGCTTGCCAGGCTATAATATTGGCTCATTTACACCGTAGTCAGCTCGGCCGGGTGGGACAGCGCCCCCCAGCGGGGCCTTATTAGGATGTGGGTGAGGACATGAGCAGGTTCTGCTAAAGTGTTGCTGAGAAGTCGGTGATGTCATTCCTAAGCGCCACATGTTAGTACCCTACCAAGGCCAGAGCGAGCTGACCGTAGTGTAAATGCGCCTAACGCAGCACTAGCGTCCTACCTGTCGTCTTCAGGGACGGGCTGCGCTGCTTGTCCTGGAGAAGAGTTGGCGATGGTGAAGACAGGCCAGGGTTTACTACTGGGGGCCACCACTGGCTCCAGACCACAGCTGGAGCCCCCCTCACCTGAAAGGTCAGCCGCCACCTTCCTCCTCCCAGGCTTCTTGTTGCTGCGCTGGCTCCGAGGTTCTGTTGCTTTTATGATCTTTGTGGTAGGAGGTGGGGGGCGTGGCTCTGTGGCACCCTGAGCTTGGATGACCTGATGCGTCCTGGCATTGCTCTTAGAGCTGCCTGTTCCGTTCTGTTCTTCAGGATGCTTCGACTTCTTCTTTGGTGGGGGTTTTCCCTGAAACGGCTCGCCGGGCAGACTCTCAGAGCTGTTTGACACTTCAGACTGTCCAGGGGCGGCCATGTTGACGGACCAGACCTGCGTCATAAGGGGCGGGCTGGGGCTGTTGGGCTGCAGGACGACAGAAGTTCTGGGCTGAAGGTTGTTGGGAGTTCTCAGGTGAATCAGGATTGGAATGCGGGGCTGAGGATTGGTGGGAGACGTCGTCTGTGAGGACAAGGGGGGCAGAGACGATTCCTGGGAGACAAACTGCTCGTCAGCCATGTTTAAAATAAATAATTGTCTTAAACTAGTCAGTCCAGTAGGATGTAAACTAGTATTTCTCCAATAAGATTACAATGAACGCAACAATGTGATGACATCATTTATCTTTTTGATGCGTTTTCTACCCACATCCATAATCCTGTTTCTGATGTAAATCTGAGTCTTTAGGAGGTAAACTCCCCAGGAGGAGAGGAACTGTCGCAGAGCTGCAGAGGAAACTACTCACTATTGTATCCACCGACTCCAGGATTTGCTCCTCCTCGATGTCACAGTCTCCTCTCCCATCATGGTCACCACCATCATCATCGTCATCATCATCATCGTCACAAGCAGACTCGCTGTTCTCATCCCTCCCACTGCAATAAGACACAGAAGGTTTTTATTGATCTGATTTGATTTAAATGGGAGATTTTGTGAAAAAAGCCACTAGTTACTGAGCTAAGAGCATTTGTTTAGGCTGTTTTGGGCCTGACAGATTTGTACATATTGTAATTATGTAAAAGTCCTTTCCTCCAGCCTCGGCCTCTTACAGTCACGATGCCTTCAAGGACCCTAGGAAATGAGAAGTCTAAACTATTTTTTCTTGTATTTTTGCTTTGCTTTTAAATTATAATTATCAAAAGTTTTATTTGACCTAAATTCCTGCAGCTAAAGGTGATTTAGCGCTCAACAACCTCACCTAGCGAAGGTGGACGATGGAGATGCACACATTTTTTTTGCAAATAAATAAAAATTCAATAGATTTTGGTGTTCATGTCACTGCTGAGCTGGTAAAAATAATAAAATCACAATTAATGTTTGCACTTTCAAATTCAAAATAGAAAAAACTCACTTTTGTTTAAACACAACTTTAATAATTCTGACTTCACGTCGTCCTTTTTCTCCTTCCCAGATGACGTCCGGTGTGAACGGAGCCTCACCAAAGGGTGTTTCTGTGTAAAACCTTTTAAATAATCACTGTACTTGTTCTAGATGGCTTCATGAATAGTCTCTGTTTGTAGGAAGGGTTACGTCCAACAGGACCGATAAGCTAACAGCTAGTCTGAATACTGCTGTCCTAAAACAGGATGTAAAAGC
Organism: Aphyosemion australe; assembly: GCA_006937985.1. Taxonomy (NCBI): domain Eukaryota; kingdom Metazoa; phylum Chordata; class Actinopteri; order Cyprinodontiformes; family Nothobranchiidae; genus Aphyosemion; species Aphyosemion australe. The sequence goes on along the minus strand of SSNS01000162.1, from coordinate 1,266,917 downwards.
GTTAAACGTTAATCTCAGACCCATCAGGAGACAGGAAGGGCTCTTCGTCCATTTATTATCTCTAAATAACAAATATATGTTCATATGTTGTATTTTGTACACACCTGTCTGAGTCCTGATCCGGAGACGGGAGTTCCTGCAGCAGGATGTCCGACTGCTCAGCCTGCTCTCGACTACTTGGCTTCTTTATCATCTTCAGGCTGCACTGAGAGCAGTTGTTGATCCACTGCATCACATCGTACTTCATGGTTTTCCAGAAGTACCTGCCACAGACCAGACTCCATGTTTAAGCTGCGTGATAAGGCGATGTAAAAGGAACAGGAGAGCGGAATCAAACCTCTCGTTGAGCAGTCGAAGACACTTGTTGACGTTGAGGTGGTTCAGCTCGTCGTGGAAGTCCACGAGGGCGTCTTCGACCTGCTGTCGGTTCCTCAGGACCAAACGCACTCGCTCTCCGCTCACAAAGTGAAGACTGTCATCTGTGGAAGAAGCAGGAGTTCACTCAGGAGAAGCTGTATCTTTTCTGTCTCGTTACTTTTGAACTAAAACCACAAACTAACAAGTTCCAGGCAAAGATAATTAGAAGAAAACATCACAATGAAAAAGCAGCAGTGGTATCTATGATCATCTTTACATTTAACCTATCCACATTAAGCTTAGTGACATCTTTATTAAATCTTATTCTTCTGAGTTATCGTCACATCTTTGCTTTAGCATCCCAAAAGATGCCCAGGTTGCTACTGTTTCTACAGGTAAACCTTTTTATTGTTCTTATGTGAATCTCCTTTTCAAAGCTGCAAACATCTGACATCTTGTTTCTGTGGAATGAGCTTTTTGTCAGAACTCGTCAGAGACAAAGTCCAGGAATGATGCAGGTTTTATCAGTGTAGTGTAGCGTGACCATGCAGCAGCGGCTGGAGGTGGCTAATCAACAACACTCGCCTGCAGCATCATCTCTCACAGAAGAAATGCAGGTGACAGTCTTGGCCAATCAGAGAGCAGGGATTTTCCCACAGCTGTGATACCTTCCTAGAGGGGACCAATCAGCTGGCATACTGCCAACCACTAAACATTCTCCCTCTCCTGCTATTGACTTTTTACTTTCTTTAACTACTACTAGTTCATCTGCTTTTGTGTGTCTGCTCTGTCTTCTCAACCTCAAAACCCCCCCCCCCCCCCCCCCCCCCCCCCCCCCCCCCCCCCCCCCCGAGTCATGGCCGATGGCTGCTCTTACTGAGCCAGGTCCTGTTAAAGGGGAGTTTTCCTCTCCACTGTCGCTACATGCTTGCTGAGTATGAGGAATTTCTGTGAAGACACTGAAACAAGTCAGTGACTCGATGCATCTGTTAAGTTTTCTGGTTTACTAACAGGAATAATGAACTGATCTCAGTGCACTATAAGTAGATTATATTAGAATTTTTGCTGTGTAACAAATAAAGAAGGGCCGAGGAGAACAGGTACATGTAGAATAAGGTTTTAGCTGACATTAGGATTATTTTTATTATCATAACAGTTAGCTTGTGCTGCAGAAACAACCTGCACAGTTTTCCATGAACATGTTGCTAACCTATGATGGCGTATTTCTTGCAGAACCTCCTGAACGTGTTCTTCTCCACGTAGGTGAGTCCAGGAGGGTAGGTGCGCCGACTGATATAGAGCTCCACTGCATCATATTTGGCGAAGAATGCCTGCTCACACAGAAGCAGAAACATGGAATTAGAACAGGTGCCACCAGGATTAAAAATCCCAAACCACAAGTCTTCAACATACCTCCTCCCCAAGTGGCTGCTGGGCCGAAGCTACGGCTGGAGTCTGTGGAGGAAACACGGGCTTGTTTACAGAGCAGCTGGTATAACGTTCCTGTTACAGCTAACCCTAACTCACCACAGAGTCGCCGTGGATATTGAGCGTAGGCACCGAATCGGGATGCAGGATGACCTTATCCCCGCTGCGGTCAAAACAATCCTCTGTGAAGTGGGTGGAGCAAATGGACGACCAGAGACGAGGATGCCAGTGAACGCGTCCCACAGCCTTCATCCACTGAGCCAGCACGGGCAGGTTGTGAAGAGGAAACCTTCAGGCAGAACACTTGTTGTTAGGGGAATAGAGAGGGTTGAACTTAGCTGAAAGCAAAGTAAAAAAGACAAAGTTTACTAATTTTTCAACACATCGGCAGTGGTTTCTAGTAAAGAATGTCTTGTGAGATGATCTCTGTGGGAAAAAAGCTCTGGCGCTCCTGCTTCAGGAAGTAGAAGATAGTCGGAGAAGAGGGGCAGACAACAGCAGGTTCTGGAGTCTTATTTCCTGATATGCGGACATCTCTCCTCTGATTGGCTAATAGCAACGCAACTGACTCTGCTTGCTCTGCAACGTTGATGTTTTATCTCCACAAATAACACAAGCCTGGAGGAGTTCTGCTGTGTGGTGGAGTTGCTAATGCTAACGGTTAGCTTCTACTAGCCGAGACGTTCTCTGCTCTTTTACTGAACACTAGCCTTCCCCGTCGTGAGTCAAGATGGGTGAGTCCATGAATCAATCAGTCAGTTTTCAGTGACGTAGATCAGGCTTTCCCTGACCCGAGCATTTCCTCGTCTATTTTCCATCGGCAGCTAATTCAGGAAATAGGGGTAGGAGACTATTTTCACGTTCAGCCTGCATGTGAAATCCAGAGTGACCAATCATATTTAAAAAATAACAAGTAAAATCATACAATAAATCCTTATAAGAAATCATCAAATCTAGATTTCACTAAAGAGGTTTTCCATTTGATTTAGACTGACTTATGGAAGGTGAGGCCCAGTTTCCTCTCCACCGGCCCACAGCGGTTGGTGCACTTGGAGATGCTGCAGCGAAGCATCTTCCTCTTGGTCCTGTTGAGGCAGATTTGGCAGCTGGAGATCCAGCTGGCCAGGTCTCGGCTCAGATTGCCCCAGTAGAAGTGCTTTGCGATTTCTCTCTGGCAGATTCCCTGTCCGTAGTGACCCTGGTTGTCATGGAACTGCTGCAGGATGGAGTTCACCTGAAACGAGGCACAGAGCAGAGTCGGTTATACCAGAACAACAACAAATGTATATTTTTGTAACCAGGAATGTTTGTTTTCTTATTTCAGGTTATTATTAACAAACGCAAAAGGACATGACTCAGTTTACACAAGTTTACTGACAATAGGCTAATATTTGGTGTCATAGTAGCAAAGAGTCACCCCAATGTTGGAGTCAACCCAGTCTGTCTTATTCAAGTTGGCCACCAAAGCTAATCCATGCTAGCAAAGATGGCTGCAACTCACGTCAGCTTTACAGATGAAGTGTTTTAGTAGCCCAGTCCCTCACTAAAGACCCTCAACAGCCTGATATAGCTAGCATCAGGTTAGCCTCAAGAATTGACCAACCCCATCATTTCTCAGCCTTGTTCTGAGACTCGTGTGTGAGAGGTGGCCTAAACTCTTAGTGATTAATCCAGTTTTATGTCTGTTTGTTAGTAAAAGTCAGAGAATGTTTGTATTGTTTTGTATCGGCTTGTTAGTGGAGGCGTGGCCGAGACTCGGCTGCAGTCCAGTGTGGTGTACCATTGGGTTCCTCTTAGCCATTAGCTATGGCTCATTCAAAATCAATGTAGTGCAGAGTTTTAACCTGAAGAGGGCACTATAATGAGTGCAGCGTGTGTTCGTGTGCACGATTGTTAACGACTCGTTTCTCTAACTGAGAAACTCCGCGAGCGCGCGGGGGTGGGGGTTAAGGGGGTGTTGTCAATCACTGCCTTAATGCTGCTCTCTCGGTCCGCCAGGCGACGCCTCCTTTAGGTGCTATTTTCAAACAGGAAGTGTGTGTGAAGTTAGACTCCACCCAGGGGGTGACTGACACTTTAAATAAGATTAACTAAAATGCCAAAATAATGACTACACGTCACGTGTCTACACCACTATTAGACACTCATTTATACTGTTTATCAGCAAAAGTTGATTCGGTGGTGACTTGCTCTTTAAAGATGGTGACCCTGCATGTCTGCTGCTTCTAATGTGAACATAAGAACATACTTCCTCTCTGCTGCGTGGAACCCGGAGAGGTGGACAGACTCGTGTGTACATCAGTACTCCGTCTGAAAAAGCAAAGAAGACATTTATCTTATTTTTGAGTTAAATCTCTAACCTAAGGAGGGATGCAGCTCTTCCACTCACCTATTAGATCGAAGCGTTTGGCCATTCTTTTTAGAGCTGTTCTGTTTTTCTTGCCCTGCATAGGTAACATCCTGGTGCTCAGATACCTGTGGAAGGCAGAAGACATACAGTAAAAACTACAAACGACCGTCCCCACAGCGGGGATTGAAGCTGTCGAGGGATCATACTTGGCAATGTGGCTGTAGGTAACAAAGCTGGTCTCCACTAATGTCGTCCTCCTGCCCACCGTCATCATCTTGGCAGCCCTGGAGTCCGGAGCAGGACCTGGGATGCAGTACTGGTGCTCCAGCAGCCCTACGGCTGTTTCTGAAGGATCACAGGACGGATCGCTGTGATCTGCTGCTCTAGCAGCTGCAGCTACGGCGGCTCGGGTGAGTTCATCCTTCCACGTGTTGGAATGAAGGAAGTCCTCGTCTGATTGTTCAGGCACCTGAAAACCAACAAGGATGAACTAATCAGGTCGTGGATACTCATTCCATCTTGTAGTAGGATGCAGGTCGTTTCCTGGTTGGAGGAGGAGTTGTGTTGTGACCAAAACCATTAAATAGTAAATCACCTCTGCCCCGTGCACTGTAGTGGGTAGGATAATCGGGACAGCATCTGGTGACAACGTCAGGTGACCCTCCTCAGTCAGCGTGAAGCAAGAGGCATCGAAGTGTCGAGAGCAGATGTAGGAGGACGGACGCAGAGAGCCCTCGTCCCTCTGAGCCACTTCCAGCCACTTCCTCCGCAGCTCCTCATCTTTAGGAAACCTGCAGGACGCAAGAGGATGCTCCATTTTACCATCTGAACTGGAAAAGTCTAAAAATGCAGCTTTTATGTTCCTAAGTGATTGACCTGTGGAAGCTGAGCTCAGGAAAAGCTCAGAAAAGTCTAAAAATGCAGCTTTTATGTTCCTAAGTGACTGACCTGTGGAAGCTGAGCTCAGGAAAAGCGTAACTGGAAGAATCGCAGCCATAAACCAGGCAGAAGAGAACAGACTGTTGGGATGCGTGAGGAGGTGTTCGTTCGTGACAAACGGAGCAGGACTTGACCCAGTTCTTCACCGCATCCGTCACGCCGACCCAGTAGTACATCATCTGTTCAGACACGACACGAGCATCTGCATCAAACGCCACACCAACTTTCTTCCCATCAGCTTCACATCATCTTCACCCACCATGATTTCCCTCACTGCTCGCTCCCGGCCGGCGTGGTTGTTGTTGTCATGGTAACGGGTCAGGATCTCCCGAACCTCCTTTTCGCTTCTGACGACTCGGAGGAGGCGACTTCGGTAACTTCGCCACAGACAGCCATCTGGAGGATGAATCACTCAACATATTCAGTGACGGGAAATGAAAAAGCTCGGATTGTCTTGAAATTGGTACCCAAGATCTAGGATTAATGAGAGATTTCTAATTTGAATGCATTAGTTATGTAATTCATATGTTTCTGTTTGTTTTGCAGCCTCTGGCACGTTAAAACATTTCCTCCTGTGTAGCGGCTGCTGTACCTTTGTATATGAAGCGTTTGCTGGCAGCTCTGATCCCTCTCTTTACATTTTTAGATGCATTTACAGGAAACTTCCCAGTCTGTAAATAAAGCTCCAAAGTATCCAGAAACCCAAAGGAAGGCATCTGTAGATGAAGAGGTGAGAAACATTAGTTATTAACTTAAGGCAGGACCAGTTTTGACCCGTTAGTGTTGTTAAACATCACTGATGAAACGTTATTTACAGAAGGTTTAAAAGCTGAAATGTTCTAATGTCATTTAATTTGAATTATTTAAGTGATCGATATTATTTAGTTAAAGTTGTTCCAAACAACGTAGAAACGCTCCTGCTGCTTTAATATAAAATGAATCTAACTCATTTATTGACATTTGTTTCAACATAAAAGCAGGGCATGAAACAATTGACATGAATTGCTTTGCAGCCATTTGTCATTGCTGGTAGTTTAAACTACAGTAATAGATTACTAGTGATGAATACTCTGGAAAGCATCCATACAGAGCGTTAACTCTCATTAAAACACCACCATGCTTCCTTCAGCTTCCAAAAACTCAAGTTTCCTGACTGAACCCGTTCCCACCTTAGAACGTTTTCCGTTCGGTCAACAACAATCCCCGAAACACCACGACCAACTTCGAGCCAAACTCCTGCACAAATGGCGCCGATTTTCACCGGAACAAGTTACAGAGAAAACAAAGCTCTTTCGCTTTCTCTAAAACTATACATACTTTCTCCAAAGCACGACATATTAGGCCAAAACAACGGCTAATTGCAGCGTTTGGTTCTGTGGAGAATTTAGGTAGCGGCAGTAGCAAGAGTGCTTCCGGTTTGAGGATTTTCAAAGTAAATGCGATATTCGCTACTCTTGAGCAACGTTAATGTTGTATCATTACACAATTTACTTTAGGAAGTGCTATTTTTTTTACAAGTATAGAATATATGATTTGTCTCTCTGTTACTGATTAGATAAACGTGAAAATAATTCGCTTCAAACAACATTTAAGCAAATAATTGATCAACTATCAGCTAAAACATCAAAGTAAATACGCAACCTCATTAATGAATGCCGAAAAAACGTATAAAATACATAAAGAGCACAAACGACCGATTTAGTGTTCAATTTTAACAGCTTTTAATTTTGCAAAAAAGGTCTTCACCGGAAGTTTCTTTGGTTCCACGCACCGCTAACTTCACGAAGGGACGGTGTTGACGCAGGTTTTGAATGCTTCTGTAACCCAAGCTTACAGGGTGCTGCCATACTTCTGCTGCCCAAATGGCCGTGTAGCGCCCTCTGCTGTCCCGGAGGACAAATTGTGTGTCTGAAGAGCGGCGCAATGCATTATGGGAAACTTTGCTGTCCCAAGCACAGACATTTAAGTCCGCAGAAGGACGCATCAATGCATCCTCGATACAATCGGCGGAGCCATTAATAATGGTTTGTTACTGATTAACGCAGAAACTCATTAGGTATGAACAGAAGCTCACTTTAGAATGGGGAATATGTTCTTGCTTATAAGTGGTTAATTAATTGTTGTTGTATTAACACTTGCAGAATATTATTTCCCTTGTATTACTTCTTTTTTGATTAGAGCTAATTAGTATCTGCATTAATCAGCAACAAATCATTTACTTTCAAATAACAAACCATTATTAATGGCTTATTATGATAAAAATCCTAATTTATGGCCTGTTAAAGCCACAATGTGTAATATTTTTACCTGTTTACTACCAAATTCTGTGTATCCAGTGCACAAACTTGTCCTTTTTCATTAATATTTCTCACCAACATCAATTCTAAATATTCCTCTCAGCTTCAAATTTTACATTTTTAATACATAAATTGTGGTCGACGCTCCATGGTCATCCTCCATCTTGAAATACGGTAGCTATTTAGGGACATACGAGCTCTGAGTTAGGCGTTTGCACTATGACTGTAACCTGAAAGAAACAGCAGAGGGCAGCTGTGCGCCGTGGAAGCATGGCGTCTGACAATGCAACTAAGAAGAGACGAGACTAGCTGTTACACTGTTGCTGGACTTTGTTAGTTTGAATAACAAACAATGAAATCAAAAGACACATCAAATATGTCAGGTCTTATTGATTTCCAACACTCAGCAGCTGCATATGATGAGAACCCCGCCCGCAACAGCTAGACACCAGCCTCCAAGTGTTTTTATGACTCACCTCAGCTGATCTTTTCTTCATAATAAAGCTCCCAATCCGGTCCCAACGTATCAGTTCCAAAGTCCTTCTTCAAGAAAGCTCCTTCTATTAAAGTCTCCTCTCTTACCGCAGCCTGCCGTGTCTCTCCCAACGGTGGTCCGCTAGCCGGTAGCCATGTTAGCATTAGTTACCGGTACTTTATTTCCACAGCGTGTCCCCGGCTCCAGCCAAACCTCATCGGCTATCCGATCGCTAAACAGCCAGTGGTTGATGTTAGCTCCATCTCGATCCTCACTGCGGCGCACACCGATCAGCTGATGGCTAACCGGCAGACTCTTGTTTACTCCGCTGCTCTGATCCACATGACACCGGACGCCACAGCTGATGCCTTACCTCCTCCGTGTGTGAATCGGTGACAGGCAGCTATGCTAGCTTCCTTCAGGACTGGTAGGTTGATATAACAGCTAACAGCAATGTTTCCCCTAGAAATGTTCACAGCCGTGATGTTTGTTGACTAAGGGGGGTGTAGGATAGCGCCGCCTCGTCGCGCGGGGGGAGGGGGGGCTACGTGTGGCATTATGCATTAAGACTGAACACTCATTAAAAAATGTTTTTTACCTGCTTGAGTAGTTATATGCTTTGTGTGGGTTAGGCTACAGAGACTAGAAATAAATCAATCTCATGCTTTTTTATAAAAAAACGAACCAGATAGCTGGAGTGAACGCTGGAGTTGTTGCCTTTTTGAGTGGGCCACCGTAGCTGCAATACTTACTCGAAACTGCATGGCGCTAAAGAGTCGCAGTTTTTACCATGATTTCTATGAATATCACTGATAGGGCCTTTAATATTAGAATAAGGGCATTAGTAATAAGCAGTTAATTAATAATGACAAATTAAGACTTAGTAGTCCACTAATATGTATATTAATTGGCAGCTAATTAATGGTTAATTTGTGTTCCCTAAACTAAAGCGTTACCACATTGGTTTGCTTGTTCGCTGCTAGCTGTGAGAGTGAGACGCGACCAGTGACTCCACCTCCTAGCCAATCAGGGACCGACAGTCTTTTGAATATGCATCATGGTACCTACTCTGAGCAAATGGAAAGCCAACAATCTCTGGTTCTGAAAGTTTGAGCTAGAGCTGATACTTGGTACTAATGGAGGCACAGATTAGAGTAGTGTCAGTCAAAGCAGGTACTAGTGGAAATAAGCCATATGTGGCCCTTTAAAAGTCCTAATTGAGTACCTCTGGACTAGATGATGGCAGCATGCCCAAATAACAAAGCTTTAAATTAGGACCTTTCTACAGTGTAGCTGTTGTTGGCCATGTTTGAGCTTTCAGCTTGTTTTATTGAATATTTTACTGTTGTTTTTATTGAAGCTGTTTTTAGAGGTGTTGCTTTAATGGGTGTTGTTTTAGCAATAGACTGTGACTTTTTTTCTTTGAGCACCAGAACAGTGGATGCTGTCAACCTCGTCATGCACTGACCATACAGGATCAATGCATGTTGCCAGAGCCATTAAAGTTTCTTCAGGAACTTTCTAGATTAATATTTTAAATATACTTTATTGTCTTTAATTTTATTCATCCATCCATCCATCCATTTTCTGTAACCGCTTATCCAAGCAGGGTCGCGGGGGGCCGGTGCCTATCTCCAGCAGTCATCGGGCAAACAGGCGGGGTACACCCTGGACAGGTTGCCAGCCCATCGCAGTAATTTTATTCATGTATTTGATTAACAATCATGTTGGGGCCTAAACTCAACAGGTGTTGGGTTTACATCAAAAAGCTTTAGTCTTTATAACCAGCAGCCCTGCAGGGAATCGAACCCCGTCTCAAGTGAGAGTACCATTACCAGAGCATTTTGCTTTTGTAGGTGACATGAAACGGTGAAGCAAAACCTGCACTAGGAAGCATTTCATGTTTTGTCTTTACAAACATGAAATGCTTTCTTGATGCAGGAACAAGAACCATTATGAAATATTTTTTTATTTATTATTTAATTTTTTTAGATTTTATTTTATGTTTTATCTGTTTGCTCAGTTCAAAATTGGAGGTTTGACGTTGAGCTGTAAAAAAAAAGTCAGAAGTGTTTGGTGATGAAAAGTAGAGATAGTTCTGAAAAACAGCTGCTTAAATGCTTTAAAACATTATTAGCAACTGAATTTTGTTTTATTTATCTATTTTAAACTCAATAGGTGGTCAGTTTATTAAATGGTTTGATTAAATTTGCTTAGCCATCAGCTGAGCGTGACCTCCACATGTCAGCATTGACATCATCAGCAACAGTGAAACCCTAATTGGCCAATCTCTAATGATAAGTAAGCTGAGCAGCTCCTTCAGGGAAACATGTTAGGATTTTAGGATGAGGGGCTGAACCAGAGCACCCGGAGAAAACCATAGATATCATATAGCTATATCACTAGATGCCTTACCCGCGCTGATCGTCAATTGGACCTGAAACAGGCTTCGGTTTTAAGGGTGGTGTGGTTTTCCTAATGGAATTTTGAGGGCAAGCAACTCTGGAGGAACTGGTAATGGAGGCTTCAAAGATGCAGGACCTGTGGGGAAAAAATCAGGAAGTTGGTATAGTTTAAACAAATCAAATATTTGCACATGTGCATTTATCTACCTGATGCAGAAGAGACAGCTGGGTGCTGCAATCCTCAGACTGGTCTGGTTTTGAGACTGCTGCGGTTGCTTCGACTTTTCCTGAAGCAGGAAAATCTTTTACTGCTATGACCCACATTTGTCTTTTTAAAAGTATAAAGATAATGGATTTCATCACATGTGGTTGTGGTATGATTGCTGATTTTCATTTTACCTTAATTTATTATATGGTGATCATAGTCTTGAATTGGAAGAATGGTGCATTTTTAAAAGTTCATTATTATTTATTATGTTTACTCTTTTACCCTGAAATTCAGTTTCATACCACACCCTCAGAGTGTTTCAGCAAACAAACATGCAAATCTTAAAGTCTGTACTCACCCTCAACGGCGAAAAACAAAAGCCTTCAGAGAACATAATGAACACATGCATTAGATCAAGCCTGAACGTGGCCAACCAGCAAACAAGAACAAGATCGTTTCAGTTCATGCTAGAATGATCTTCGTTTGAAAGGCAGGAAACCTTTGGCCATAGAGACTCCAACAACTTCTGAAGCTGAAAACATAGTGCAGAAAATAAAGTTAACAATGTTGTCATGACTTTATTACCATTCTTTCACAAATGTCACACACACCAGTGTGTGTGACAACTAGTGGGACGTTAACTTTAACTTCTTTTGCTGCAACATGAACAACTGTATTTAAATATAGGTCAGATTTAACCCTTTGTGATATTAAAAGAAAACTGTGGACAAATATGTATTACAAAGTCAGTGTTGGTGAAGGAAGGTTTAAGCCTTGAGTGTCTGTTTGAAAACAGATGCCCGAGTGCATGTGGTGCTCACTGTCAGGCTCTGCCCTTTCTGCCCTCCTGTTTTCCAGCTCCCTGCTCACCAGTTTCTCGTCTCCCCTGCTTCAGTTCCAGTTAATTGGTCCCACCTGCCTCTCGTTCTCCTAATCACCCCGCTCCCCAGATCCTCCTGTATTTAAGCCCTGTGTGTGTTCTGTTCAGTGTCGGTTCATTGCTTATGTTGTGTCTGTGTCTGTGTCAGTTCAGTTCAGTTCAGTTCAGTTCAGTTCAGTTCAGTTCAGTTCAGTTCAGTTCAGTTCAGTCCAGTCCAGTCCAGTCCAGTCCATAAATCCTTTAAAACCTCCTCACCTGTCTTTTACCTGCTCACCTGCACTTGGATCCTCACCTCAGTCTTCAGCAGAACGTGACAGAATGAACCGACCCCAGAAAGGATCCAGCGGTGAGTGTTTCTTTTTTTCTCATGCGGAGTTGTTGGGATGGCCAGACTCCTCTCCAGACTCCTCTCCACCTCCCTCACCACGGCGCCGCAGACGTCCACGCCGCCGAGCCGCCGCTCCAGCTTTCCAGCGCGACAGTCCTGGCGCAGATGGAGGGTTCAGCTGGGAGGAGCTGCAGGACCAATCCTGCCTCGAGGGCATCGGACTGGCGGTGTGTTCTCCAGGGGTTGGTCCACGGTGCTGGGAGCGTGTGCAGGCTCCGCCGCCATCTCCCCCGCTATGTCCCGAACGGCATCGCGAGTGCGACGCAGCCCCGCCTGACGTCATCCCCAGCTCGCTGGTGGGACTGATCAACCGGCCTGGTGTCTCCCCTCCCGAACCCTCCTCCTCAGCTCCGGAGATGGCAAGGGGATCCAGGCAACGGCGCCGGGCATCCAGAGTTGAGCCGCCTATCAGAGAGGCCCCTGCTCTGTGGCCCGGCTTGGAGATGCAGCAACCATCAGAGACTCTGTCTGAGCACCAGCTGCCTCCAAAAGTCCAGTCACCTTCAGTCAACTCCAGTCAAGTCAGAACCAGTCAAATCAAGTCCAATCAAATCAAGTCCAGTCCAGCCAGTTCCAGCCCGAGGGTCTGATCCTGCTGTGGATCCAGCTGATGTAGCTCGTCTGCAAGCGGAGATGGCCCGGCTTCGAGCCCTCGTCGGTCTCATGGAGTTTCAAGTGGAAACACTACTCCCCCTGGCATTCCAGGTGGCTCCAGGGGTCCAGTCGGCTCTGTCCCGGACCCAGCCTGCACCAGAGAGCCAGCAGCCCCGGCTCCAGCTTCCTGCCGCCTCAGAGACCCCTGCTGGGAGACCTACGGCGAAGGTCCCAGTTGTGCCGTCTAATGCTGGGCTTACATAGCCTGGCAAGCCATCCTATATATGTGTATATAGTCTGGCCACGAACCATTGACGGCTCTCAGTCGTGAGGCGGGATCTACGGTTGTCTTTCAAAATGTCAGCACGCAATTGGATAGCGCTAGGACCAATCAGAGTGACGAACAACATGACGTAATCACGGCGACGGAAAAGCGGGAGGCTTTAATAGCGTCTAGCTTCAATGATTTCTGTCGTTTTTGTATGAAAAACACGCGAATATCAGGTGTACTGGGACATTGCACTACTTTGTTTGATAAAAATAAGAAGCCGCTAAGTATATCAGACAGACTTACGCACGTTGGAGTCTAAATAATCCAATGTTGATGACAAAGCCATTTCAAACGAACGTGTTTTCCGAGTTGCCGCCATGTTGCTTGGGTTCGCGGCGTTCGCGGCCGCAGCGCTGACATCATCGGCTACTCCCGCTCTGTGATTGGCCCATGATATAGAGCGCTGTGATTGGCCCAACCAAAACTATAGCGAGTTGTGATTGGATAGACACAGCAGTGGTTTGGGCTGCGAGGTTTCCAATGAAGCGTGCCTAGACCAAACTCTGCAAAGCAAGAATTGGTCTAGTTCACTAGGCTAGGGCTTACACCTACAGACTTTAAAAAGATTTTGAAAAGACTCCAAAAGATTATCAGCTCACATCTAAAGACAGTTTTTAGTCCTAGACTAGTCTCAGACTAATTGCTGAATCTTGTAGGAACACTATTTACACGACTACAACTAGATTATTTTAGCATTTTATTCCCGCTAATGCTCTGCAGAAGTTTAAAATGGAGATGAAGCAGCAGCTTATAGCTACTAGCTTTTGTCACTGCAGTCGCCCCCGTCATGGTATGAATGGCAGTTTACGCCAAAGACACGGCTGCTCTGCCCACAGCTCGACCAAGCGCTCCTCTCTCTCTCTCCAGTCTCCACGGTCCACTTTCGCCTGCTTGAACCCAAATTCCACTATCTCCGCTCCGGCACGAACTGTTGGGCGGTTGTGATTTCTGTACATTGACTGCGGAGGTTCTCCGGCGTCCGGCAAAAATAGAATCGATCCTATTTTTGCCGGATGGCGGAACGGGGGGCGGCGCACTTGCTGCGGAGTTCGTGCCGGAGCGGAGCGGAGATAGTGGAATTTGGGGGTTATTTCAACGTCTGTAGACACGTTTGTGTTGTTATGACTGACGGAGCTTCCTGGTTCCGCTGTGAGAACGTATTTTATTGGTTGTTGATTGTTGTACGTCACTACCACTACACTCCGACTAGAGACAATATCTAGCATGCTGGAAGTGAAAGACTAGAGAAAGACTGGCATAAATCGGGTCGCCGACAGCAGATTATCACATTACATTTAACGATCGAGACGACGGGAGCGCGCAGAGACTCCAATAAGATTTCTAAAGACTGCCAGTCTTTAGTCTGAGACCGTGTAAATCCTTAGGTGTAAGCCCAGCATAAGGCAGAAGCTCCAGCCTCCCTGCCCGTCCTGCCTCCGTCCAGCCTGCCTATCCAGTCAACTTTCCTCCTCGTCCAGGCTCCAGAACCCGAGCCGTTGCTCCTCCCCCAGGCGCCAGAGACCCAGGCCGCCGGGCTCCAGTCACCGCCAGAGACCCAGGCCGCCGGGCTCCAGTCTGCAGCAGAGACTCGTCCGCCTGCAGCAGAGACTCGTCCGCCTGCCAGCGTTCAGTCATCGCCAGGGGCCCAGCCCGTCCCACAGGCTCCGCCCGAGGTCCAGCCTATCCCAGAACCAGCCGGTCTCCAGTCCTTAGGGCCCCCCAGGTCCTCACGGTCCCGGCTCCTGATTCCCAGGCGCCGGCCTCCCAGAACCAGCCGGCTCCTGCGCCCACGTCGCCGGGCCTCCCAGAACCAGCTTGCTCATGCGCACCAGACGCAGGCCCCCCAGAGTCCACTTGGGTCGGTGTTGGGCGTCCGGTGCCGCCCCTTAAGGGGGGGGGGGGGGTCTGTCAGGCTCTGCCCTTTCTGCCCTCCTGTTTTCCAGCTCCCTGCTCACCAGTGTCTCGTCTCCCCTGCTTCAGTTCCAGTTAATTGGTCCCACCTGCCTCTCGTTCTCCTAATCACCCAGCTCCCCAGATCCTCCTGTATTTAAGCCCTGTGTGTGTTCTGTTCAGTGTCGGTTCATTGCTTATGTTGTGTCTGTGTCAGTCCAGTCCAGTCCAGTCCAGTTAATAAATCCTTTAAAACCTCCTCACCTGCCTTTTACCTGCTCACCTGCACTTGGATCCTCACCTCAGCCTTCAGCAGAACGTGACACTCACCAAGGTGGCGTGGAATAGCTAGTGGACAGGCAGCCAGTGTCTTTAGCTCAGTTTTCTCCTCTGAGCCTGTTTATGGGACAAAAACATAATGTGTCAGTAAAACATTTGTCTCTTTTTTGTAAACAAACCCTTTGAATGTGGATTTATGTTCATGAAGGGTTTTGTTACCATCATGAGGAAGGAGCTTGGATGGAGACAGTGAAAGCATCATTCTTTCCAGTTCCTCATCAGCTTCCAACTCTTAAAAAAGCAGAAATGTTTTTCACATATTTGTATTTCGTCATGATTTGTGAAAGACAAGCCTCACAGAGAACTAACCTGAAGGATGAGAGGAAGATGGAGCAAGAGGTTTCTCTGAAGCACTCTGGGATGCTCTGTCAGAGGTACTGCTGCAGTTGAAACATTTTGCTTCCTGGTACGCAATTTCTTTGCAGGATGAAGATGGCATATCCGTCTGCCCTGTTCTCCCAGATTTCCCTCCAGGTCTTCTTTGAATGAACCCCAAAGCCAACCAGGGTGTCATCAATCCCCACAGCAATGTCAGGTTCAGCAGGTCTTTTGGAGAGGTAATCGAGGAGGTCAACAATCTCTGTAAAGCTCCTGCTGTACTCCAGAAAAGAAAGAAGGCTTTCTTTTTTGTGACCTCTGGATTAAACTGCCCAGCAAACTGAGCCAAATACTCCCTCAGCACTTCCTGTCTGTCAGTGACATCACTGCCTCTCAGGAGAACAACCGAGTGAGCGTTCTCTTTAACTTTATCTTCTCTGAGAGCAGGTGACCTGTCCAGGAGATCTGGATTGTTCTTGATTTTCTTGGCTTCATCAGAGGGATCTTGCCTCAGATATCCAGTGGGCCCTCTCCTGAAGTTCTCATTTCCTCTTCATCCTAATAGACAAAACATACAAGCCTGTGATATATTATATGATGTAAATAATTTATTAATAATACAATTCTTCAAAAAACTTTTAGCTTACCTTTAAATCAACAAATTCTTAAGGTTGTGTTAGTAAATTAGGTTTATATGCATGTAAGTATAAATACTTAATTTACAGGCAGGAAGACACACACACACACACACACACACACACACACACACAGTTATTGTCATATCAATACTAGTTGTTAGGGGTATTGTGATGTGATGGA
Source organism: Aphyosemion australe (assembly GCA_006937985.1). Classification (NCBI taxonomy): domain Eukaryota; kingdom Metazoa; phylum Chordata; class Actinopteri; order Cyprinodontiformes; family Nothobranchiidae; genus Aphyosemion; species Aphyosemion australe. The sequence continues at coordinate 1,250,899 of SSNS01000162.1, read as the reverse complement.
CCCTCACTAAACAGTTTATTTTTTCATTCATTATGGAAGTGTCTTGTGAAATTAATTCGGTTGTTGTGATTTTAACTAAATTAATTAATAAATTCGTCAGAAAACTCGCGTTTATCTGTAGTTTAATACAACCTTTTAAATATTTAACTTCTGACCTCGTTTCTAGCACCAGATTGTAGCACTAAGCTAACATTAGTTTGCGTGAAACAATTCATTACTTTGCTAACTCGTTCCAGTAAAGTTTTAAAACTAATTTATTCTGTATTAACTTTTATATTTTGCTGTAAAACACCACTTACGTTTGTTTGGGAAGTACAATTTATCATGAGGATGTGAGGAGCATCGATTGACGATCAAACTGTTTTGGGAATTTTCCAAACGCTGCTACAGTCGCGTTGTTACCTGCTAATGAAAACAAACCCCCAGCGTGTCACTAATGTAAGAAAAGAAGCGGAAACAGCGCCCCCCGATTTCCACTTGTGGCCACAATGGTGTATTACATCCGTAGTGATAAGAATTTGGAATCGTAGGATGGCCAGGAAGGTCCCGCCTTTCTCGTCTCTGATTGGCTGGAAGGGCTCTCTTACGATTGGCTATTTCAGAATCAGAATCAGTTTTATTGCCATGTAGGTGAGAGGCTCATCTACTAGGAATTTGTTTCGGTGGCAAGGTGCGAACATACATTCAAGTCATAATCAGGTCAGGCAGCATTTGTATAAGCTACATCAAGTAAACAGAAGTAGATACATAGCAAAAAATAAAAAATAAAAATAAAAACAATCATACGCGTAGGAATGTGGGTAACCGGGGCGTTTCTTTCTATACTGGCCGATCATCTGTTGTTCTGGAGACTGACAGCGGATGGGAAGAAGCTGTTTTTGTGGCGTGAGGTTCTGGTCTGTAGGGACCTGAGCCTCCTCCCTGAAGGTAGGGTTTCAAACAGTCCATGACCAGGGTGAGAGGGGTCAGCTGTTATCCGACCTGCACGTTTCAGAACCCTAGAGTTGTACAGGTCATGTACTGATGGAAGGCTGCATCCGATTTCTCTCTCCGCTGAGCTCACTACCCGTTGTAGTCTTTGTTTGTCTCTGGCAGTGGCTCCTGCGTACCACACAATGATGGAGGAGGTGAGTACTGATTCGATGATGGCCGTGTAGAACTGTATCATCATCATGGCTGGCATGCAGAGCTTCCTCAGTTGACGCAGAAAGAACATCCTCTGCTGGGCTTTCCTGATGAGGCCCTCTGGACATAACACACAAAAAATTATTTAGTTTTTTAGTTTTTTATATTGTTGACTTTTTTGACAAAACATGGCACTAAAGGGGTTAAATCTAAAAAACACACAAATATTTCACATTGTTTGGTGAGGACTGAAGCTAAGGAAATAATTTGTGTGAAAAAAGCTTTGAATTTTGACATATTATATAATTTTTATTACACTTTTTGTTAAAATGCAGCTTTTTCTGCGAAGGGACCTAGATGTGAGTTTTTCTTATTATCTGACACTGCACAAAAAATACAGAGAAAACAAAAAATATTTTTAGGCTCATTTGTGACTCTCTAGAGCCCTCACAATTCACCCCCAAAAGAAACCCTCTGGAAATAACACACAAAAAATGATTTAGTTTTTTATATTGTTGACTTTTTTGACAAAACATGGCACTAAAGGGGTTAAATCTCAAAAACACACAAATATTTCATTGTTTGGTGAGGACTGAAGCTAAGGAAATAATTTGTGTGAAAAAAGCTTTGAATTTTGACATATTATATAATTTTTATTACACTTTTTGTTAAAATGCAGCTTTTTCTGCGAAGGGACCTAGATGTGAGTTTTTCTTATTATCTGACACTGCACAAAAAATACAGAGAAAACAAAAAATATTTTTAGGCTCATTTGTGACTCTCTAGAGCCCTCACAATTCACCCCCAAAAGAAACCCTCTGGAAATAACACACAAAAAATGATTTAGTTTTTTATATTGTTGACTTTTTTGACAAAACATGGCACTAAAGGGGTTAAATCTCAAAAACACACAAATATTTCACATTGTTTGGTGAGGACTGAAGCTAAGGAAATAATTTGTGTGAAAAAAGTTTTGAATTTTGACATATTATATAATTTTTATTACACTTTTTGTTAAAATGCAGCTTTTTGTGCGAAGGGTCCTCAATGTAGCCTTTATTAAAGGAAACTCCAAGGGTTAAAGGCACAGTAGTCATAGTAACCTAATTTGTGGAGCCTAACTTCAAAGGATTATATATAGCATTGCTGCAAAAAATGCTATTTATTTATTTGTTTACTTGTAGAACCCTAACCCTGCTTCTGCACACCTGATTTTAATCAGCAGGTGATTAACAGGCTTCTGTAGAGCTTCATGAGCTGCTGAACAAGTGATTCAACCATGTAATCAGGTGACCTAGAGCAGGGAAACACCTAAACAACCTTGAGGACTAGGGTTTTCCCCAACCCTGTTCTAGAACTCGATGACATCATGTTGATGACATCACACGGAACCATATAAGGAGCTCCCAGACTGAAGTTCTGTCATAACCACTGGACCTTCGGCGGGGTACACCCTGGACGGGATGCCAGTCCATCACAGGGCAACACAGAGACACACAGGACAAACAACCACACACATACACACCTAAGGACAATTTAGAGAGACCAATCAACATGACAGTCAAGTTTTTGGACTGTGGGAGGAAGCCGGAGTACCCGGAGAGAACCCACGCAGGCACAGGGAGAACATGCAAACTCCATGCAGAAAGACCCCAGGCCGGGATGTGAACTCGTGCAAGGCAACTGCGCTAACCACTGCGCCACTGTGCAGCCCGACGAGGAAAACATGACTTATGAAAATAAACAAGGACTTACAAGCAAGTTAGAAGATACTAGCTGCAGTTTCCCAGAGCAAGATACATTGTCTGACTTCAGGGGAACGTTTGTCGATGAAATGTTTATGGATATAGACACAATTCTGAAAGAATTGGACAATAAAAATGCCATAATTGTTTATTTGGCAAGCAAACTAAGGGAGCAAGAGGAAATAAATATCAAATTAAAACAGACTTTAATGACAAAAGAAACAAAAACTGTTTCTACTCAGTCTGAGACACGGACAGAAGCTATCGGCATTCAGACTGAAATTAGTTCATTAGAAGATTTTGTATTGGTACCTGACACTCCCTCAGTCTCTGAAACTTCCCAAACAGGGATTGTTGATGCAGAAAAGGCATCAGAGAATCAAACGGGTGACAAAATGCCAGACATTTTAATCGATAGCAAAGAAAAAGATGTTTTTTCTTCAGCAAACAGTGATTTAGAAGCCATTGCAACGTTTGAATGTCTAACGGCAGTCGAGGAACCAGAGAAAGTCAAAGTTCCTCCTAAACAGACAGAAACACAGCAAATTGTGATCATTTATGAAGAAAATGACATTTTTTCAGAGACTGTAGCAGATGATGAAATCCTACAAAGTGTCAACGATTCTACAGTAAATAATGTTTTTGCGTCTGCAAACATTACTTCAGACCAGACAGAAAAACCAGGAACTCAAGCAGTCGAGGACCCAGAGGGAATAAACTTTCCTCTTAAAGAGAGTTCCCGCAGAAGGAAGAATCGTGACAAACGAGTTAATCTGTTTGATTCTCAAACGGCAGCTGAGGATGAACTGATCAAGCTCTCGTTTCCTGAATTAGTAAACGAGTTTGATACAGATAACAGATTCGGTCTTCTGTTAACAGACCTGTCGTTTGAAATCGTGGGAGAGAAAAATGTTGGCGTCAAAACAAAATCGCGTAGAAGAAGGAAAGGACGTGACGCTGACAAGAAACCCATCCCAGAATCAGCTCCTGGATTCAAATCAGAAGAAAATGATTCTTCATTACAGACTGCATCGACACCAGAAAGGTTGCAACTGGTGATAATTCAACAGGAAATAGTCTTTTTACATCACAGATGGAAAAAGTTGATGAAATCCAGCATAACGTGAACGATTTTGCAGAAGATAATGGATGTTCATCAGACTTTAAGTCGGAAGTGACGGAAATCCCTCAAATTCAATCAATTCAGGAACCAGAAGAAATAAATGTTCCTCTTAACAACACTGAAACAATGCAAATTATAAATATTGATGAGGAAAATTACGTCATGACATCTGATGGTGAAGAAGAGGACGAAATCCTGCAAGTTTTTAATAATGACACAGAAATGATTGATGTTACTCTGGAAGTCAATGAAACGCCATTAAGTCAAGCAGTCGAGGAACCAGAGGGAATAACCGTTCCCCCTAAAGAGAGTTCCCACAGAAGGAAGAATCGTGACAAACGAGTTAACCTGTCTGATTCTCAAACGGCAGCTGAGGATGAACTGATCAAGCTCTCGTTTCCTGAATTAGTAAACGAGTTTGATACAGATAACAGATTCGGTCTTCTGTTAACAGACCTGTCGTTTGAAATCGTGGGAGAGAAAAATGTTGGCGTCAAAACAAAATCGCGTAGAAGAAGGAAAGGACGTGACGCTGACAAGAAACCCATCCCAGAATCAGCTCCTGGAATCAAATCAGAAGAAAATGATTCTTCATTACAGACTGCATCGACACCAGAAAGGTTGCAACTGGTGATAAACGAGTTTGATACAGATAACAGATTCGGTCTTCTGTTAACAGACCTGTCGTTTGAAGTCGTGGGAGAGGAAAATGTTGGCGTCAAAAAGCAAACTAAGAGCAATTCAAACACCTTAATGACAGAAAAACACTGTAGATTAGTTAGTAAAACCCTTCTGTAGTTCAGTGAACGGATATCCTTCGAAGGAGCAGAAGTTTGGTAATTTACCTCCCTTCTGTAGTTCGGCGAACAAATATCCTTCGAAGGAGCAGACCTTTGGTAATTTACCTCCCTTCTGTAGTTCGGCGAACGGATATCCTTTGAAGAAACAGAAGTTTGGTAATTGAGCTCCCTTCTGTAGTTCGGCGAACGGATATCCTTCGAAGGAGCAGAAGCTTGGTAATTTACCTCCCTTCTGTAGTTCGGCGAACGGATATCCTTCGAAGGAGCAGAAGCTTGGTAATTTACCTCCCTTCTGTAGTTCAGTGAACGGATATCCTTCGAAGGAGCAGAAGCTTGGTAATTTACCTCCCTTCTGTAGTTCGGCGAACGGATATCCTTTGAAGAAACAGAAGTTTGGTAATTTAGCTCCCTTCTGTAGTTCGGCGAAGGGATATCCTTCGAAGGAATAGAAGCTTGGTAATTTACCTCCCTTCTGTAGTTCGGCGAACGGATATCCTTCGAAGGAACAGAAGTTTGGTAATTTACCTCCCTTCTGTAGTTCGGCGAACGGATATCCTTCGAAGAAACAGAAGTTTGGTAATTTAGCTCCCTTCTGTAGTTCGGCGAACGGATATCCTTCGAAGGAATAGAAGCTTGGTAATTTACCTCCCTTCTGTAGTTCGACGAACGGATATCCTTCGAAGGAACAGAAGTTTGGTAATTTACCTCCCTTCTGTATTTCGGCGAACGGATATCCTTCGAAGGTACAGAAGTTTGGTAATTTCCCTCCTTTCTGTAGTTCGGCGAATGGATAACCTTGGAAGGAACACAAGTTTGGTAATTTACATCCCTTCTGTAATTCGGCGAACGGATATCCTTCGAAGGAACAGAAGTTTGGTAATTTACCTCCCTTCTGTATTTCGGCAAACGGATATCCTTCGAAGGTACAGAAGTTTGGTAATTTCCCTCCTTTCTGTAGTTCGGCAAACGGATAACCTTGGAAGGAACACAAGTTTGGTAATTTACATCCCTTCTGTAGTTTGGCGAACGGATATCCTTCGAAGGAACAGAGGTTTGGTAATTTACCTCCCTTCTGTATTTTGGCGAATGGATATTCTTTGAAGGTACAGAAGTTTGGTAATTTACCTCCCTTCTGTAGTTCGGCGAATGGATATCCTAGGAAGGAACAGGCTTTTGGATAGACCTCACTGTTCTGGATGTTTGCTTTTGGAGAAAAGTCAATGATTTCGTTATAATTAACTTCACCTCCTAGTTCAACCATTTCATACCAGGACAATTTTTGTGTGTTCTCCATTGTCAAGAATGTGTGTAAATAACTGATACTTTGAAGAGAAAACTGTGACAAAAATCTCAGCAATCTGTCCCAACCAATAGCCAACAATAACCAACAACTGTTAGGTGAAAGTGTATCAAATGCAGCTGCAAGTGTTTGTGAGACGAAGACTTGTGTCTGCGATCTGATACCTGCTGTCCTTTGAGCTCTGTGTTGGGATACCAGTGAGTGATGTCATAAACATTCCGTGAAAACAATCCCTTTACCTTATAAGGAAACATTCCATTTACCTTATAAGGAAAAGTCTATGATTTATTTAATAATATATTAAAACCTCCAAATTCTCACATTTATTTATTTATTTATATGTGTTAGTGTGTATTTTAATCTTCATGCTAACTGTTTTTGCATCTGTATTGTGTGAATGTGGCAATGTGCACCTACTTATTGGAGTGTGTGCATGCAAGTTAATATTTAATAACTGTGTGTATGTCCCTTCGCATGTGTATTGATGTTGCATTGAATTGATTATATGCCTATTTATGCATGTGGGTATAAGCATACACTGATGAATATGTGTGTCTTTTCTATTTTGTGGCTTTGCTTTGCACATACATACATACATACATATATATATATAAATATGTATATATACATACATACATACATATATGTATATATATACATATATATACATATATGTATATATGCATATATATATATATATATATATATATATATATATATATATATATATATATATATATATATATATATATATATATATATATATATATATATATATATATATATATATATATAATTGCCTAATTTATGGCTTGTGAATATTAGAATAAAGGCATTAGTAATAAGCTATTAATAAGTACTTAATAATGACAAATTAAGACTTAGTCCACTAAAATGTATATTAATTGGCAGCTAATTAATGGTTAATTTGTGTTCCCTAAACTAAAGTGTTACCAAACTCAGTTATCTGTGAACTTTTTCTCTGCAGGTAAATACTCATTTATCTAACATTTTCTCTGTTTGCAGGTGAAACTACGATGTGAAGGGTCTCAACCAAGCCCCTCCCAGATGACCACGTTTCTCACCGCAACTCGAAGGACGAGGCCAGACAGCCTGTGTAGAAGACTCATTTTCTTCTTGCAGGTAATGAATCATTTATCTGTTAACCTTTTCTCTGTTTGCAGGTAAATACTCATTTGTCTAACATTTTCTCTCTTTGCAGGTAAAACTACGATGTGAGGGATCTTATCTGAGCCCCTCCCAGATGACCGTGCTTCTCACCGTACCTCGAAGGAAGAGCCCAGACCGCCTGTGTAGAAGTCTCATTTTCTTTTTGCAGGTAATGAATCATTTATCTGTTAACCTTTTCTGTGTTTGCAGGTAAATACTCATTTATGTAACATTTTCTCTGTTTGCAGGTAAATACTCATTTATCTAAAATTTTCTCTGCACGTGAATCTACGATGTGAAGGATCTCATCCGAGCCCCTCCCAGATGACCGCGCTTCTCACCCGATGTCAAAGGAAGAGCCCAGACAGCCTGTGTAGAAGTCTCATTTTCTTTTTGCAGGTAATGAATCATTTATCTGTTAACCATTTCTCTGTTTGCAGGTAAATACTCATTTATGTAACATTTTCTCTCTTTGCAGGTAAAACTACGATGTGAGGGATCTTATCTGAGCCCCTCTCAGATGACCGCGCTTCTCACCGTACCTCGAAGGAAGAGCCCAGACCGCCTGTGTAGAAGTCTCATTTTCTTTTTGCAGGTAATGAATCATTTATCTGTTAACCTTTTCTGTGTTTGCAGGTAAATACTCATTTATGTAACATTTTCTCTGTTTGCAGGTAAATACTCATTTATCTAAAATTTTCTCTGTTTGCACATGAATCTACGATGTGAAGGATCTCATCCGAGCCCCTCCCAGATGACCGCGCTTCTCAACCGATGTCAAAGGAAGAGGCCCAGACAGCCTGTGTAGAAGTCTCATTTTCTTTTTGCAAGTAATGAATCATTTATCTGTTAACCTTTTCTCTGTTTGCAGGTAAATACTCATTTATCTAACCTTTTCTCTGTGTGCAGATAAATACTCATTTATCTAACATTTTCTCTCTTTGCAGGTGAAACTACGATGTGAGGGATCTCATTCGAGCCCCTCCCAGATGGCCGCGCTTTTCACCGTACCTCGAAGGAAGAGCCCAGACAGCCTATGTAGAAGTCTCATTTTGTTTTTGCAGGTCATGAATCATTTATCTGTTAACGTTTTCTCTGTTTGCAGGTAAATACTCATTTATCTAACATTTTCTCTCTTTGCAGGTGAGCTTACAGACTGATGACTCCGGTGCTCCATTCCATCTCACTCCCAAATATGGTAAAATCAAGACTCGAATCCAGCTCACGACCAACTATCGGTCGTACCGCAAGCACAAGGCGCTCGTGCCTTAAACACGAGGACTGCCGTGCGGAGGTCGTACAAAGGGCCTTGATCCAAAGCTCAAGTGACGGTACATGCGCTCCTTCAGTTCCGCGACTCTAGCCCATATCCCAAGTGGGGCCACACGCTCTGCAGGAGGTCCGTGGTTCGAGCTTACAGACTGATGACGCCGGTGCTCCATTCCATCTCACTCCCAAGTATGGTAAAATCCCCGAACGGGTACGGAATTGGTCACCAACGAGACCAGTGACTCGAATCCAGCTCACGACCAACTATCGGTCGTACCGCAAGCACAAGGCGCTCGTGCCTTAAACACGAGGACTGCCGTGCGGAGGTCGTACAAAGGGCCTTGATCCAAAGCTCAAGTGACGGTACATGCGCTCCTTCAGTTCCGCGAGTCTAGCCCGTATCCCAAGTGGGGCCACACGCTCTGCAGGAGGTCCGTGGTTCGAGCTTACAGACTGATGATGCCGGTGCTCCATTCCATCTCACTCACAAGTATGGTAAAGTTAAATATTGTATGTTTTATTAGTATTTTTTACTAGTATCTATAATCATCTTTCGTTTGTTTTATCATTTTTATAATTTTATGACTTTCTGTTTTCTGATTTTTAATGATTTTATGATATTCTGTTGTTTTGTTTTAAGATAATTTTATGATGACTTTGACTCTGTGATAAGTGCTATAGAAATAAAATTTACTTACTTACTACTTACTAAAATCACCGAACGGGTAGGGAATTGGACACCAACGAGACCAGTGACTCGAATCCAGCTCACGACCAACTATCGGTCGTACCGCAAGCACAAGGCGCTCGTGCCTTAAACACGAGGACTGCCGTGCGGAGGTCGTACAAAGGGCCTTGATCCAAAGCTCAAGTGACGGTACATGCGCTCCTTCAGTTCCGCGACTCTAGCCCATATCCCAAGTGGGGCCACACGCTCTGCAGGAGGTCCGTGGTTCGAGCTTACAGACTGATGACGCCGGTGCTCCATTCCATCTCACTCCCAAGTATGGTAAAATCCCCGAACGGGTACGGAATTGGTCACCAACGAGACCAGTGACTCGAATCCAGCTCACGACCAACTATCGGTCGTACCGCAAGCACAAGGCGCTCGTGCCTTAAACACGAGGACTGCCGTGCGGAGGTCGTACAAAGGGCCTTGATCCAAAGCTCAAGTGACGGTACATGCGCTCCTTCAGTTCCGCGAGTCTAGCCCATATCCCAAGTGGGGCCACACGCTCTGCAGGAGGTCCGTGGTTCGAGCTTACAGACTGATGACGCCGGTGCTCCATTCCATCTCACTCACAAGTATGGTAAAGTTAAATATTGTATGTTTTATTAGTTTTTTTACTAGTATCTATAATCATCTTTCGTTTGTTTTATCATTTTTATAATTTTATGACTTTCTGTTTTCTGATTTTTAATGATTTTATGATATTCTGTTGTTTTGTTTTAAGATAATTTTATGATGACTTTGACTCTGTGATAAGTGCTATAGAAATAAAATTTACTTACTTACTACTTACTAAAATCACCGAACGGGTACGGAATTGGTCACCAACGAGACCAGTGACTCGAATCCAGCTCACGACCAACTATCGGTCGTACCGCAAGCACAAGGCGCTCGTGCCTTAAACACGAGGACTGCCGTGCGGAGGTCGTACAAAGGGCCTTGATCCAAAGCTCAAGTGACGGTACATGCGCTCCTTCAGTTCCGCGAGTCTAGCCCATATCCCAAGTGGGGCCACACGCTCTGCAGGAGGTCCGTGGTTCGAGCTTACAGACTGATGACGCCGGTGCTCCATTCCATCTCACTCACAAGTATGGTAAAGTTAAATATTGTATGTTTTATTAGTATTTTTTCTAGTATCTATAATCATCTTTCGTTTGTTTTATCATTTTTATAATTTTATGACTTTCTGTTTTCTGATTTTTAATGATTTTATGATATTCTGTTGTTTTGTTTTAAGATAATTTTATGATGACTTTGACTCTGTGATAAGTGCTATAGAAATAAAATTTACTTACTTACTACTTACTAAAATCACCGAACGGGTACGGAATTGGACACCAACGAGACCAGTGACTCGAATCCAGCTCACGACCAACTATCGGTCGTACCGCAAGCACAAGGCGCTCGTGCCTTAAACATGAGGACTGCCGTGCGGAGGTCGTACAAAGGGCCTTGATCCAAAGCTCAAGTGACGGTACATGCGCTCCTTCAGTTCCGCGAGTCTAGCCCGTATCCCAAGTGGGGCCACACGCTCTGCAGGAGGTCCGTGGTTCGAGCTTACAGACTGATGACGCCGGTGCTCCATTCCATCTCACTCACAAGTATGGTAAAGTTAAATATTGTATGTTTTATTAGTATTTTTTCTAGTATCTATAATCATCTTTCGTTTGTTTTATCATTTTTATAATTTTATGACTTTCTGTTTTCTGATTTTTAATGATTTTATGATATTCTGTTGTTTTGTTTTAAGATAATTTTATGATGACTTTGACTCTGTGATAAGTGCTATAGAAATAAAATTTACTTACTTACTACTTACTAAAATCACCGAACGGGTAGGGAATTGGACACCAACGAGACCAGTGACTCGAATCCAGCTCACGACCAACTATCGGTCTTACCGCAAGCACAAGGCGCTCGTGCCTTAAACATGAGGACTGCCGTGCGGAGGTCGTACAAAGGGCCTTGATCCAAAGCTCAAGTGACGGTACATGCGCTCCTTCAGTTCCGCGAGTCTAGCCCGTATCCCAAGTGGGGCCACACGCTCTGCAGGAGGTCCGTGGTTCGAGCTTACAGACTGATGACGCCGGTGCTCCATTCCATCTCACTCCCAAGTATGGTAAAATCCCCGAACGGGTACGGAATTGGTCACCAACGAGACCAGTGACTCGAATCCAGCTCACGACCAACTATCGGTCGTACCGCAAGCACAAGGCGCTCGTGCCTTAAACATGAGGACTGCCGTGCGGAGGTCGTACAAAGGGCCTTGATCCAAAGCTCAAGTGACGGTACATGCGCTCCTTCAGTTCCGCGAGTCTAGCCCGTATCCCAAGTGGGGCCACACGCTCTGCAGGAGGTCCGTGGTTCGAGCTTACAGACTGATGACGCCGGTGCTCCATTCCATCTCACTCACAAGTATGGTAAAGTTAAATATTGTATGTTTTATTAGTTTTTTTACTAGTATCTATAATCATCTTTCGTTTGTTTTATCATTTTTATAATTTTATGACTTTCTGTTTTCTGATTTTTAATGATTTTATGATATTCTGTTGTTTTGTTTTAAGATAATTTTATGATGACTTTGACTCTGTGATAAGTGCTATAGAAATAAAATTTACTTACTTACTACTTACTAAAATCACCGAACGGGTAGGGAATTGGACACCAACGAGACCAGTGACTCGAATCCAGCTCACGACCAACTATCGGTCGTACCGCAAGCACAAGGCGCTCGTGCCTTAAACACGAGGACTGCCGTGCGGAGGTCGTACAAAGGGCCTTGATCCAAAGCTCAAGTGACGGTACATGCGCTCCTTCAGTTCCGCGACTCTAGCCCATATCCCAAGTGGGGCCACACGCTCTGCAGGAGGTCCGTGGTTCGAGCTTACAGACTGATGACGCCGGTGCTCCATTCCATCTCACTCCCAAGTATGGTAAAATCCCTGAACAGGTACGGAATTGGTCACCAACGAGACCAGTGACTCGAATCCAGCTCACGACCAACTATCGGTCGTACCGCAAGCACAAGGCGCTCGTGCCTTAAACATGAGGACTGCCGTGCGGAGGTCGTACAAAGGGCCTTGATCCAAAGCTCAAGTGACGGTACATGCGCTCCTTCAGTTCCGCGAGTCTAGCCCGTATCCCAAGTGGGGCCACACGCTCTGCAGGAGGTCCGTGGTTCGAGCTTACAGACTGATGACGCCGGTGCTCCATTCCATCTCACTCACAAGTATGGTAAAGTTAAATATTGTATGTTTTATTAGTTTTTTTACTAGTATCTATAATCATCTTTCGTTTGTTTTATCATTTTTATAATTTTATGACTTTCTGTTTTCTGATTTTAAATGATTTTATGATATTCTGTTGTTTTGTTTTAAGATAATTTTATGATGACTTTGACTCTGTGATAAGTGCTATAGAAATAAAATTTACTTACTTACTACTTACTAAAATCACCGAACGGGTACGGAATTGGTCACCAACGAGACCAGTGACTCGAATCCAGCTCACGAACAACTATCGGTCGTACCGCAAGCACAAGGCGCTCGTGCCTTAAACACGAGGACTGCCGTGCGGAGGTCGTACAAAGGGCCTTGATCCAAAGCTCAAGTGACGGTACATGCGCTCCTTCAGTTCCGCGACTCTAGCCCGTATCCCAAGTGGGGCCACACGCTCTGCAGGAGGTCCGTGGTTCGAGCTTACAGACTGATGACGCCGGTGCTCCATTCCATCTCACTCACAAGTATGGTAAAGTTAAATATTGTATGTTTTATTAGTTTTTTTACTAGTATCTATAATCATCTTTCATTTGTTTTATCATTTTTATATTTTTATGACTCTGTTTTCTGATTTTTAATGATTTTATGATATTCTGTTGTTTTGTTTTAAGATAATTTTATGATGACTTTGACTCTGTGATAAGTGCTATACAAATAAAATGTACTTACTAAAATCACCGAACGGGTAGGGAATTGGACACCAACGAGACCAGTGACTCGAATCCAGCTCACGACCAACTATCGGTCGTACCGCAAGCACAAGGCGCTCGTGCCTTAAACACGAGGACTGCCGTGTGGAGGTCGTTGAAAGGGCCTTAATCCAAGGCTCAAGTGACGGTACATGCGCTCCTTCAGTTCCGCGAGTCTAGCCCATATCCCAAGTGGGGCCACACGCTCTGCAGGAGGTCCGTGGTTCGAGCTTACAGACTGATGACGCCGGTGCTCCATTCCATCTCACTCACAAGTATGGTAAAGTTAAATATTGTATGTTTTATTAGTTTTTTTACTAGTATCTATAATCATCATTCGTTTGTTTTATCATTTTTATAATTTTATGACTTTCTGTTTTCTGATTTTTAATGATTTCATGATATTCTGTTATTTTGTTTTAAGATAATTTTATGATGACTTTATCTTTTGTTTTGTTGATCTTTGTGAAGCACTTTGTGATTCTTTTTCTGTGATAAGTGCTATACAAATAAAATTTACTTACTACTTACTAAAATCACCGAATGGGTAGGGAATTGGACACCAACGAGACCAGTGACTCGAATCCAGCTCACGACCAACTATCGGTCGTATCGCAAGCACAAGGCGCTCGTGCCTTAACTGAGTAGTATGTCCCAATAATATTGTGTGAGAACAATACGTCTCAAAAAAGGAACCTGAAAGGAAACTCAACAAGTATCATCTCATTATTTATGTGTTGCATTCAACTGATAGACTCTTTTTTAAAGCACTAAGGAAGAGGTATGTTTTCACTGTCCAGCCTTCATAATTAACTCAAATAAATTCAAAATCCCATTTGGAGAAACTTTGATTTCACTTATAAGTGCACTGAAATATTAAGCAATTTAGTCTGAACTCTGGTGAAGTAGATGCAGAAATGATCTGTGGAATAGTAAAAGTATTTATTATGTTCCACCACTGGGATGATGTGTGAAGTGCGTGAAAAAACCCCCAACCTCGTTTTAAAATTGTTCTTTTTCAGTGGGAGAAACTGGAATGACACGGGGGAACCTGCAAGTGGATTTTCACATTGCATCCATACTGCCTCATCTTCTACCAGCAAGGGAGTCCTTTAATGAAACTGTCTGTGGCATTTTTTATGTTACAAATAAAAAAATAAGTACAAGTTGTGTTTTTAATGTTCACTCAATATTTTTTTCATTATTATTTTATTATGAACGTTTGAAATTATTAAGCAATACCTTCAGCAACATATTCTTTGGCAAAATGCTGAAGCAGAAATTAATTAAATATTTACTTTAAAATGGCAGTGTTATTTGGATTCTGGTAGCTAATGATGAGTATCACAAAATACTGTATATATTTTTCCAGATAAAAGATTCTAAACTTGCTTTATTATTGAAATATGTAGAAAAATGGCAAAGCACATATTCAAATATATAGAAACATGCAGGCTAAAGCTAATTTCCTGGTACATGCACATACTTTTTCTGAGGACTTGTGTCCATCTGAAGTCAAACCAGGGACTTTTACTATGTGAGTCATTAAACTTAGGTCTATACATTAATTCGGTAAATTGTTTTTAACTGTCAAAGATTGAATATCCAGAGGTTTAACGTTCATGTTTATCTGACCTATAACACAGAATAAGTTACATTTTTATCTTTTATTGCGATAGTACTGGAAGTTCCTCTCAATCCTGGTCTCTGGCTTCCGGTTCCCTTCACCTAATGTGTCCAGCTTGATAGCATTTCCTTGTTTGTCCTGCGTGTTCAACTGGAGTTTTCATTCAACTGTTTGCACTGAAGCAATTTGAAAAGAAAGTTATGTTAAAGGATACATCTTCCAGGTAATTTCTATTAGTTTTATAGCAGCAACTTCTGTCTAGGGGAATACAAGACAATAAAAACCAAGATTAAAACATAAGAAATGATTAAAATTCCAACATAACATTATCCAGGATGGCACATCAATGCGAGCTGTAGCAAGAAGGTTTACTATCTATCAGCGTAGTGTCCAGAGCATGGAGGCGCTACCAGGAGACAGGCCAGTACATCAGGAGACGTGGAGGAGGCCGTAGGAGGGCAACAACCCAGCAGCAGGACCTCTACTTGGTGCAAGGAGGAACAGGAGGAGCACTGCCAGAGCCCTGCAAACTGACCTCCAGTGGGCCACAAATGTGCATGTGTCTGCTCAGAAACAGACTCCATGAGGGTGGTATGAGGGCCCAACGTCCACATGTGGGGGTTGTGCTTACAGCCCAACACCGTGCAGGACGTTTGGCATTTGCCAGAGAACACCAAGATTGGCAAATTCACCACTGGTGCCCTGTGCTCTTCACAGATGAAAGCAGGTTCACACTGAGCACATGACAGACGTGACAGAGTCTGGAGACGCAGTGGAGAACGTTCTGCTGCCTGCAACATTCTCCAGCATGACCGGTTTGGCAGTGGGTCAGTAATGGTGTGGGGTGGCCGCACAGCCCTCCATGTGCTCACCAGAGGTAGCCTGACTGCCATTAGGTACCGAGATGAGATCCTCAGACCCCTTGTGGGACCATATGCTGGTGTGGTTGGCCCTGGGTTCCTCCTAATGCAAGACAATGCTAGACCTCATGTGGCTAGAGTGTGTCAGCAGTTCCTGCAAGATGAAGGCATTGATGCAATGAACTGGCCTGCCCGTTCCCCAGACCTGAATCCAATTGAGCACATCTGGGACATCATGTCTCGCTCCATCCACCAACGCCACGTTGCACCACAGACTGTCCAGGAGTTGGCGGATGCTTTAGTTCAGGTCTGGGAGGAGATCCCTCAGGAGACCATCCACCACCTCATCAGGAGCATGCCCAGGCTTTGTAGGGAGGCCACACACACTACTGAGCTTCATTCTGACTTGTTTTAAGGACATTACATCAAAGCTGGATCAGTCTGTAGTGTGTTTTTACACTTTAGTTTTGAAATCCAGACCTCCATGGGTGATAAATCTGATTTCCATTGATAATTTTTGCGTGATTTATGTTGTCAGCACATTCAACTCGTCCAATTCTCATGGTCTGAGTCCTTCAGGTGCCTTTCACTAAGAAGAGGGCCAAGCCTGATTGCAGCAAGGATGGTTGTCCTTCTAGAAGGTTCTCCTTATATTGAAGGTTCTCCTTATATAGTTCAAAATTCAGCAGCAGGTGTCATTACAAAAACTCCCTATTCTCATATATCACCCCCATCCTCAAACAGCTCCATTGGCTTCCAGTGCAAGCCAGGATCGATTTTAAAATTCTCTTGCTCACCTTCAAGGCCATCCATAACCTCGCCCCTCATTAACTAACAGATCTCCTCCACATTGTCACCTCGTCCCGTTCCCTCAGATCATCCTCCTCCATTCATCTCTCTGTGCCCTCCGTCCGCCTTGGCACCATGAGTAGACCTTTCTGTTTCACTGCTCCCAAACTCTGGAACTCCCTTCCCCCCCACATCAGGAACATAAACTCACTCAATTCAAAAACCAGCTCAAAACTCACCTCTTCAAAACCACCTTAAATTTTAGAGTGCCTTGTTTATTGTTTATTTGATTCCTTGTTTAATGTCGTTCTTATGTCTTCTTGTGTTTTATTTGATGATTTTTGTTTTTATCCTGTACAGTGACCTTGCGTTTTTAGAAAGGCGCTTTTAAATAAAATGCACTATTATTATTATATAGACGGGTGTGTGCCTTTCCAAATCATGTCTGATCAACTGAATGGACCTCAGGTAGACTCCAGTTGAGCTGCATAAACCTTCCTATGATCATTGGAAATGGGAACCACCTGAGCTCAATTATGAGCTTCATAGTTAAGGATGAGAATTATGTACGTGATTTTATGTTTAGTAAATTTGCTAAATAAAAAACAAACACTATCATTGTGGGGTGATGTGTGTAGAATTGTGAGGAAGAAAACGATTTCATCTATTTGGAATGAGACTAACTTAAAATGTGGAAAAGTGATGCACAATGAATACTTTCCAATTGCACTGAACACGTTCTTGCATTGTGTTCCATATTTGAATTACCACTGAAACTGTCCCACTTTGCAAAGCTTTCAGTAGTCAATATGCTGTTTCGTTTATAAATGTATAGATTTGTACACCTCTTCTGGTTATTTGATATGAATATGTAACACAATGATAACACCCAGAAATACGCAATGAAAGCTTGTTGAGTAATTTTTTTTAACTTTGTTTTAATTTACTGATCAGTTTTAACAAAGAAACTGACAATCACATACTTAGTGTAACTAAAAATACACTTATTTCCACGTTATTTATGCACAGCAATTACAATATTATCAATACAAAAAAGAAGAAAATAAGTTTTTTGTGCAGTTATAAAACTAAATTAAAGCTGCAAGCAGCGTCGTTCGGCCCTCGCAGCTCAGCGCCGCTCCGGCCTATTGTGACAGCCCGGGGGGACCTGAGCACCACCACGGCACAGAAACCTCAACACCCGCAACCCCGGAAACTGCAAGCCGTCACTTCATTCGCACCTCACCCCAACTCAGCATCTCCTCTGAGCCTGCCAAAAAATTATGCATCTCACCACTAGGGGATGCTCTAAATTCACCACACTAGTGAGTTAAGCAGTGTTTTGTGTTAGTTTGGCGTCAATCAGGTGTTGCGTGTGTTTTCTAGAAGCAAACAGCTTCAAGGGTCGGAGCTAAAGGGAGTTGAACCAACAACCACAGAAATGTGTTTGGTGCAGTGGTGTGATGACCCAAACCAAGTTTCATGCAATTCTGACCATGTTCTTAAAAGTTATTAAAGTTTGAAGTTATCTAGGGGGCACTGTGGGCGATAAAATTTAAATCTCATTGAGGTAATCTTAGGTTGACAAAGATGGTTTTGTGTTATTTTGGGGTCAATCAGATGTTCCGTTTGTTATCTAGAGCCAAATGGCTGAAAAGGGGCGGAGTTAAATTGATTTGAACCAATGAGCACATGCATTTGTTGAGTGCAGTGCATGTGTCCCACCATGTTTGGTACAGTTTTGAGCTTTTTTGATGAAGTTATTAAAGTTTTATTGTATCTAGAGGGCGCTGTCCCAAATTGCATTAAAAATCCCATTGAGGAATTTGTAGGTTGACAACAATCATTTGTGTGCAGTTTGGTGTGAATTGCACCATGCATGTGTTTCTCAGGGCCAAAAATCTCTCAGGGGCGGGGCTAAAGTGAAAATAACCACAGACCACAGGAATGCATTGGGCGCTTTTGTGTGATGACACAAAGCAAGTTTGGTGCAGTTGTGACCTTGTCTGTAGAAGTTATTACAGTTTAAAGGTATGTAGGGGCGCTGTGGTGAAATAGGACCACCTTCACCAACCATTTGCACCTGTTTGGTTGAGGGACTGGATTGTTGTTCACCGTGTTAAATTTCATGCTGATTGGAGGGTGTTAGTGATAGTTACAGTCAAACGTAAGTTCACAGCGTCACGCCAGAATTCGCCATGGCATCAAAGCTCCTCCATTTCTGGAAAGCTGCCAGAACTGATGTGGTAATTACGCCGCCAGGTACTCAGTGTGACTTTGACTAAATTAAAGAGTTAAAATTTGGCTATTTCAACATAAAACAATACACTTCCTGTGTTCAGTGGGCGGGGCTTATGTCATGTCAGCAATCAACACTGTCATAGTCTTCAGATGTGGTCTATGATGACACCGACAAAGTTTGATAAAGTTCTGATCATTCGCATGGAAGTTATTAAAACCAATGAATGTCATGGCGAAAGGTCAAAGTTTGAGGGTTAGCCACGCCCAAACCGAAAGTTTCTCGTAAAATCCGTAGGTTCACTTTTTCCCATATGGTGTTAGGAGCATATAACCAAGATTTGAAGGTGATAGGTCAAACGGCCAAGGGGGCGTGACCGTCAATAGAAAGTGTGAAAAAATCTCAAAATGGAGACTGGAACCAAAATGGCCGACTTCCTGTGCAATATAGAGCATGACTTCAAGAGACTTTTTTGTAGGTTCTTAGACACAACATCAGCATGCGATGTTTCGTAATTCTCAAGCAAAGCATGGCTTGGGGCTGACAGTTTAATTGGTCGTAGGGGGCGCTATTTCCAAAATTAGGCCACGCCCACTGGATTGTCACATGAACTTCTTTTGGGGGTCGGACTAGGATCGCTCACCCCAAGTTTCGTGGCAATATCATGAGAATTGAGGAAATGACAGGCAAACGTAAATGCAGGGCGTGACATCGAAATTCGCCATGGCCCCAAAGCCCCGCCCCTATTCTAAACCTGCCAATACTGGACACAAAGAGACCCCAACATGTCCACTGCTATTTGGCTAAAATTGATGCTGATTAGGTTAAAGGGGTGAAATAGGGAGCTTTGATAGTAAAACATGGCGTGGCGGCAGGCCAATGTTTGACGATTAGCCACGCCCAAACCGAACATTTCTCGTAAAATCCGTAGGTTCACTTTTTTTCCATATGGTCTTAAGAGTATATAAAAATTTTTTGAAGGCGATAGGACAAATGGCTAAGGAGGCATGACCGTAAATACAATGTGTGCGAAAACCTCAAAATGGAGTCTGGAACCAAAATGGTCGACTTCCTGTGCAATATAGAGCATGGCTTCAAGAGACTTTTTTGTAGGTCCTGAGACACTACATCAGCGTGCATCGTTTCATATTTCTCACGCAAAGGATGGCTTGGGGCTGACAGTTTTAATGGTCCTAGGGGGCGCTATTTCAAACATTAGGCCACGCCCATCGGATTTTCACGTCACCTTCTATTGAGGGTCGGACTAGGATGGCTCACCCCAAGTTTCGTGGCAATATCATGAAAATTGAGGAAATGACAGGCAAACGTAAATGCACGGCGTGACATCGAAATTCGCCATGGCCCCCAAGCCCCACCTTCTTTCGGTACCTGCCAATACTGGACACAAGTGACCCCAACAGGTCCACTGCTATTTGGCCTAAATTGATGCTGATTAGGTGAAAGGGGTCAAATAGAGAGCTTTGATAGTAAAGCATGGCGTGACGGCAGGCCAATGTTTGACGGTTAGCCACGCCCAAACCGAACATTTCTCGTAAAATCCGTAGGTTCACTTTTTTCTACATGGTCTTAAGAGTATATAAAAAAAATTTGAAGGCGATATGTCAAACGGCGAAGGGGGCATGACCGTAAATAGAACGTGTGCGAAAAACACAAAATGGCGTCTGGAACCAAAATGGCCGACTTCCTGTGCAATATAGAGCATGGCTTCAAGAGGCTTTTTTGTAGGTCCTGAGACACTACATCAGTGTGCAGCGTTTCGTAATTGTCACGCAAAGCATGGGTTGGGGCTGACAGTTTTAATGGTCCTAGGGGGTGCTATTTCCAAAATTAGGCCACGCCCACCGGATTTTCACGTCAACTTGTATTGGGGGGTGGACCAGGATCACTCAAAAAAAATTTCGTGCCGATATCTTTTGAAATGACGAAATGGGAGGCAAACGTATGGCCACGGCGTTACGCCTGACTTCGCCGCGCCGTCAGAGCCACGCCGTCTTTCGAAAACTCTCATAAAGTGACGCCATGCAACCGCAACTTGTCTTGACTTACCAGCTACAATTTTGTGGTGATTAAATGAAAGGGTGATTTTTGGGAATTTTCCCAGTAAAACATGACCTTTTCGGTCCTGAGTGGGCGGGGCTTGTGTGATGTCATCACTTGACCATTCATTTTTCTTCTGGGGCGGATGAGGAGTAACCAAAAAAATTTTTGTGACTCTAGCCCTTTCGGTGATGAAGTTATAGCTATTTAAATATTTTTGGCGAGTAGTCGAACTTCGAGGCCTGGCTCCGCCCCTTCAACCTACATGAAAACTCAGGATTCTTATCTCATTTTGATCGCCCATGCCTTCTGAGCAAAACGAGACAATTTTCGAGACAATCGTGCGAAAAATGACCGAGCAGGTCAATCAAATACCGACCCTACAAACGCCCAAAACGGGGTCAAAATCGCAACTTAAATCCAAAATGGCTGACTTCCTGTTTGATGTTGACCATTTTCCGTGCGGAATGGGGAGTAGGACAAGTGTGCAACATTTCGTAACTGTACGATGAAATAAGGTCAATGGGGGGGCTGATTTTTCTCTGTGTAGGGGGCGCTGTTCAGCCATTTTCGTGGCAATTTTTTCGGGACCTTTAAAATATAAAATTTTACACCAGACCTGACATTCTTGCAAAATATTGTGAGTTTTTAAATATGTTAAGGCCTCCAAAAAGGCAAAAAAGTTTCGGGAAGAAAAATAAACAGAGCAAAAACAAGAGGCCTTCGCAGCGCTTTCGCTGCTCGGGCCTAATAAAAAATAGAAATATGTCCAAAAGTACAGTTGTGGGCTATAATAATATGGACAATCGAACTGCAGTATAAACCAGTAGTATCTGTAGTGTAGTAGCAATTGTTTTAGCTGCTTAACATAAGCAGGGCATTTACCACTCTTACTAATGCGATGAGGAAAATCTTTTGTTACATCTAAAATTTACAAGGAAAATCTACATTAAATGTGTGTAAAAATACTCAAGACAGAATAATATCACCACATCTGCACAATTAATCACAGCTCAAGGGAAGCCTTCCACAAAGAATACACAGTCCAAATAAACAAATGATTTGAAATGATAAAGTCTTGTGAAGAGAAAAATATTGCTAAGATGGAAACATCAAAAAAACATGAAATAACTTTTCTGCACTACTATGCTACTACTGCATTTGAAAACAAGCACACAGCTTGGGCACACAGATGGACATGATTACTGACTGTCATCAGAAAATTCTGAGTCACTGTAGAACTCTTCTTCTGAAGCATGGTCGAAATGAATGCTCTCTGCGCCTGATAAAACCTGCAGGTAGCGCTCTCTTGTCTGCTGCTTGGTGTGTTGGACACTCTGCTGCTCTCTGAGGATGATGCACCGAAGACCTTTCAAGCCCTTCTCGGTTAGGGACCAACCTAAAAAGTTTAAAATAGTAAATGATAGAGATTTAGATTTACTGGCTTTATTACTTGTCGCTGTGGTTATGTTTGTCAATAGATACCTGTACATGGTTCACTGGAGAATAGGCAGGACAGCTCTTTCAGGGTCTCATCAAAGGCTGAAAGAGATTTCCAGTGATGTTCCATCTCTCTCACAAGAATCTTCTTTACCTCTTCAAGTCTCCGTACGGCCATGATGCTGTCAAATGCCCTTCTTTTTACAGAAAGACTGACAGTCTACAATGCATTTGAGACAAAATCAGAGATCAGTCCACAAACAAACACTGAATTCATAAGTGATTACAGGTCCACACCTGAAGTATTAGGTCACTATTTTTGTCAGATGTGATAAGTGACCTGTATTTTTATAGCAGTTTATCAAGTCCAGGCACTCTAGAGCACATACACAACACTCAGTCATGCACACACTGATGGTAATAAGCTACATTGTAGCCACAGCACTAGGGCACACAGAGATAAGTGAGGCTGCCACACAGTCAGCGCCACTGGTCCCCCTGACCACCACCAGATGGGCAAGGTGGGTCAAGTGATTTGCCCAAGGACACAACGAATGACATGGATGGAGCCTGTGATCGAACTGTCAACCCACCGATTACAGGCTGAACTCCCCTGATGACAAAAAAAAACAAAGTAGTGTACATACATACCACTGGGTGGCTGCTGCCATGGCCAAGCCGTGTCACCACCAGAGAGAATGTTGTCCAAGCACAGAGTTTCTGTGTCTGGAACCGTTCTGTTGTATTTCTCCACAGCAGAGGTCAAGATGCCTTTCTCCTCTCTGATCTTGCGGCGAATCTTGGCACAGGCTTTGTGTCTTTATAAAGACGCTGGGATTGGCGCTTTATGCTCACTACCAGAACTTCAATTCTGCCCACCAAGCCATCAGCATCAGTTGAGCTGGATGCTGCTGCTTAGAATAAAGAAGATGAAAGCACTTAAACTAAAGTATTTGTGCAATTTCATAAACTTTTAAAACCATATAGGCTCACCTTCTGCCCACTCCTTTACATCACTGACCCAGGCATCCAGTTGACTGTCAGTCACTGACAACTCCTCTTTCATGGACTCCAGGTTCTGAAGCTGGCTTTGAAGTGTTTTTGTGGCCTACATTGCCAATTTAAAATGATAAAAAAGTCAAAACATGTTAAAACTACAGCTTTAAATATTTAGAATACAGAAAAGTAGGCATCTAAAAATAAATCACTACTACAATTACCTTCTGATACCAGTTGGTCAGAGAGGTGGCCAAGTTGTCCAACTTTAGCTGATTCCAACGCATGGCCATAAGAGTCAGCATGTATGTTCGTCCTACAAAACAAACAAATTAGCTATGTTTTTATAAATAGTTACATACTTTCAATCTTAGAAGAGCAGTTTTTGGCCTAGTTCTCACCTGCTTTGGACATATGCTTTGTGGTAACAGCAATCCGTGAGAGAAAGGCATTACACTGCTCTACCTCCTCGCCCAGCGTCAAACCAGCTCCATCCTGTTATGCTCCACTCCACTTCACCTGAACAAACGAACACACGCACATACACCAAATGAGTCAAAGGTGCTCATGTTGCTGTGCAAGTCATCCAAAAAGGTGATTCTATGTCAAAGTCAGAATTCTTTACCTCACATTTGAAATCGTGGGCCTTGGCATGAAATACTGACAGAAATGGCTTCATTTGAGGAAGGTTCTGGAGCTCAGGGCAGCTTTTAGTGACTCTTTTAAGTTATGGCCAATACTTGCAGGTCACGTCCATACAGAAAAAACTGATTTGCCTATTGGACAGCTTTTGTTGCAGATACAAGGGATAGGCAAATATTTCACCCCTGTGCATATTCAGAGCACTAAGCAGCAATCCATGCCTACAAACGGCAAGCTCCAGTCCCTCCTCATCCAGTTTACTGCTGGATCTTTGGGAGGTTTCTCTGGCAGCTGACCACTCCCCTCCACAAACACCTCTTCCAGAAACCTAAAACGCATAAAATTCCAGGGGATAATGGTCAAACAACATTTTGAGTAGATGATTAAATTTTAATGTAAGTTGTGCTTGTGTGTTAATAGTCTGCAATATTACATGTCTGATTGTTTTGTGTATGTAGTCCACAAATCTTCCCACATCTTCATCCTTTGCTATGAAGATGTCTTCAAATATAGTAAGTAAGTAAGTAAGTAAATTTTATTTGTATAGCACTTATCACAGACAGAGAATCACAAAGTGCTTCACAAAGATCAACAAAACACAAGATGGTCATCATAAAATGATCTTAAAACAAAACAACAGAATATCATAAAATCATTAAAAATCAGAAAACAGAAAGTCATAAAATTATAAAAATGATAAAACAAATGAAAGATTATTATAAATACAAGTAAGAAAAAATGAATAAAACATAAAAGATTTAAGTAAAAGCAGTTTTAAACAAAAGGGTCTTCATATAGCTTGTTCCTCAGATCTGAGCAGAGTAACAATAAAGAAATTTTATGTTTTACAGTTCAATGTTAGTTGGTGAACATTAAAATCCAATTTTGTACTGATAAAACCAATTACAGTTTTTTTTTCGATTGCTAAAACTCAAAAAGCAAAATTGAGGCACGATTTTCACAACCTCTACTTCTGTTCCCAATCGCTTGACTCAATTTATCACTACTCAAGATATCCTTATCATATTAGAACTCTGAGTTTCCTCCTTTACACTCTGATGTCAATTTCACATTACATTGCTGTCAAAACACAGCACACAATTATCAGGTTTACACACACTTCTCAAATAAATCCTCAAAGCTTCAATCAACAACACACAAATATTCAAATCTCTAAACTTTCGGTTCTTATACCTTCCACCTTATTCCCCCTTCCTCAATCCCATTGAGTTTTTCTCAGCCTGGAGGTGGAAGGTGTACGAAAGGAATCCACAGAGCCAGGTCCCACTGTTTCAAGCCATGGAGGAGGCTTGTAGAGATGTGGCCTTTGAGGCCTGTCAGGGCTTCATGAGGCACTCGAGGCGGTACTTCCAGCGCTGTTTGGACCAGGAGGACATCGCCTGTGATGTTGACGAGGCCCTCTGGCCAGACAGAGACCGGAGGCATGATGCCCCATGAATATGCTTGAATGGGAGAAGGGGTGGGGGTGGGGGGTTTAAAAATAAAGTGTTTTGTCTCTAAATTTGTGTGTCTAATGTTTGTCTATGAGAGAAGTGGGCATTGCAATAGATTCAGTGTGTTCCATTTCTCTAATTGTGTTTTCAGTTTTGCTCTTCAGTGTTCTTTCCATGCTTGGTAGTGTTCTGCTAAATGCTACTTGTGTTTATTCAATGAATGGTATGTGTGTGTCATGTGAAAATATGGCTGTGTTTACCAAATGAAAACATGTTCCATTTTGTTACAGTTTTTTTCGATTGCTAAAACTCAAAAAGCAAAATTGAGGCACGATTTTCACAACCTCTACATCTGTTCCCAATCGCTTGACTCAATTTATCACTACTCAAGATATCCTTCTCATATTAGAACTCTGATTTTCCTCCTTTACACTCTGTCAATTTCACATTACCTTGCTGTCAAAACACAGCAGACAATTATCAGGTTTACACACACTTCCCACATAAATCCTCAAAGCTTCAATCAACAACACACAAATATTCAAATCTCTAAACTTTCAGGTCTGGCGAGCAATTTGACATCAGGGACTGCAGCATAAAAGGAGGCTTGATGCTCTGTTGTGTTTGATGAGCAGTGGAGAACAGAGACAACAGACAACAGAGAAGGAGAGAGGTACGTATGGGAGGAGGAGGAGAAAGAGGAGGAGGAGGACGGGGAAGGGGAGGAGGAGGAGAAAGAGGAGGAGGATGGGAAAGGGGAGGATGAGAAAGAGGAGGAGGACAGGGAAGTGGATTAGGAGGAGGAGAAAGGAGGAGGAGGACAGGGAAGGGGATTAGGAGGAGGAGGAGGACTGGGAAGGGGAGGAGGAGGAGAAAGAGGAGGAGGACGGGGAAGGGGAGGAGGAGGACGGGGAAGGAGAGGAGAAAGAGGAGGAGGAGAAAGAGGAGGAGGAGGAAGGGGAAGGGGAGGAGGAAGAGAAAGAGGAGGAGGAGGACGGGGAAGGGGAGGAGAAAGAGGAGGACGGGGAGGAGGAGGAGATGTGGCCTTTGAGGCCTATCAGGGCTTCATGAGGCACTCGAGGCGGTACTTCCAGCGCTGTTTGGACCAGGAGGACATCGCCTGCGATGTTGACAAGGCCCTCTGGCCAGACAGAGACCGAAGGCATGATGCCCCATGAATATGCTTGAATGGGAGATGGGGTAGCGGGTGGGGGTTAAAAATAAAGTGTTTTGTCTCTAAATTTGTGTGTATCTAATGTTTGTCTATGAGAGAAGTGGGCATTGTAATAGATTCAGTGTGTTCCATTTCTCTAATTGTGTTTTCAGTTTTGCTCTTCAGTGTTATTTCCATGCTTGGTAGTGTTCTGCCAAATGCTACTTGTGTTTATTCAATGAATGGTATGTGTGTGTCATGTGAAAATATGGGTGTGTTTACCAAATGAAAACACGTGTTCCATTTTGTTAACATTTTTACGAGATTTGATGGCAGAGTTGTTTTGCAAAGGGATGCCAGGGTTTAGCAATTTGTGTGTGATGTTTGGGGTTTTGTGTGTACAGTTTTGAAAGAAACGTTCAGTTTCGACAAACGCGTTTTAGCAATCGAAAAAAACTGTAACATGTTACGAGATTTGATGGCAGAGTTGTTTTGCAAAGGGATGCCAGGGTTTAGCAATTTGTGTGTGATGTTTGGGGTTTTGTGTGTACAGTTTTGAAAGAAACGTACAGTTTTGACAAACGCGTTTTAGCAATCGAAAAAAACTGTAACATGTTACGAGATTTGATGGCAGAGTTGTTTTGCAAAGAGATGCCAGGGTTTAGCAATTTGTGTGTGATGTTTGGGGTTTTGTGTTTGCAGTTTTGAAAGAAACGTACAGTTTCGACAAACGCGTTTTAGCAATCGAAAAAAACTGTAATAGATGGTAAATGTTTTGCCATACCTAGCTGCACTTCTGAAAGGATAATGCTTGCGGTTTCCATCCACGGAAACTGCAAGCATATCTGGGGTACATGCTTGACATGTGAAGGGATCCTTCCTTAAGATTTTGTCAATCTCATATCTCACCGCTTCCCACTCAAAAAAACTTTTCTGAAAGCTGTCTGCAGAGATCTTCCCTGCCTGTTTTAAAATGAAAGATAACAATGACATTTGTCACGATTGGCTTTTTTATATCAATAAAACAAAAGAATAATGTAGGATATACACCAAAGAGCTTACTCGACCGAAGCGGGCAGTTCGTTGATCCAGCATTTTTAAATATGCTTGGCAGGAGAGTCCTGGTGCCGCCATCTTCATTTCTTCAAATGAGAAGAAGACATTGGTTGCATAGATGGTGGAAAAGTGAATGGTGGCAGGCCAGTAATCTCTTACATTTAGGTCATGTACTCCAGCAGTCCAAGTCACATCACATGCCTCACACCTCAGTTCTGACATGCTCAGATCATAGCGTCCTAAAAAAATAAAAAAATGAAAACAGCAGATTTTTTGTCGACAGATCGTTTTGGAGATTTGCTATTGCAGCATTAATTTGCTGTAGGGTCTACTTTATGTCACACACCATACTCTGTAGCCTGCACCAAACATAATTACTATTTATATGTAGGTGACTATTATATTTGGGGGATTTTATTAAATTAAGTCCATCTTACCATTAATTGTGACCACAACGACAGCCTTTCCTGGTTTGGTCCTCAAAGACTCTGATGGACAGTCACAGATTCTGACTGGGATCTCCACAGGAACAAGTCGTGCTAAATAATTTAACAAATTTTGCATATAAATTGTATCAACTAGAAAATAAATGATAACATGACTTAGATATTAGTAATATATGTTCAACCATCTGATCCTAATATACAATTATTAAAATTACTCAATAACCATAAAGTAGAAAACCAACATTCAACTTGAGAACTAACAAAGCTGAGAGAAATAGACCAAAAATGAAAGAAAACAAAAAGTAAAAGGACAGTTTAAACAGTAAAGTGAGCTCAGTAACAACATTGAACTTACCACCATCGCAGAGAGTCTTATTTGAAATATATGTTGTTGGAGGCAATGGCTGGAAGAATCCGGCTTTCATGGCATCTCTATTGTGAAGGACATATCTGGTGTGCATCATTACATCACATCCGTCACAAAAGAAGGGGTGTGGTAGACAATCACGACAACGAAGCACAGCAGGATTCATCCCACATTGTTGGCATTGGTGTGCTGACACACATTCTTGGGCTGCCACAGTGTTGACCAGACGAGGTCTTTCTGCCCTCCAACTCTCTGAAAAGAGTCCTTTCCTCAAGCTCCAATTCAAAGCAGCCTGAGGAGCTTTTGTTGGTGATGCTCCGTTAAGATCGACTGATGCATAATTCAGTGAGCTCTGGAGTTCTTTGATGAATAACTCTGTTAAAAAAACAATAAACAAGCATGCATACATGCACGCACAAATTTAAAATGAGAAAAGAGCAGATTTTTAGGTAAAAGAGAACAACAAAGATGCTCACTATAGCTGTACACATGCAAGCATATACTTTATTGAAAGCCAAAATGAGGTACATACCAACAGTCTCTGGAGCAAAGGCTACCTCACAATGACTGCTACCAGTGGTACAATTGGTGCTCTGATGGTGACCAGCTGTCAAAAAAAACAAAAAAACAAAAAACAATCCATAAAAAAACTAGTCACATTAACTACTACTAACTACATTAACTAATCCACATTTTTTTACATTACTTGGTGTCAACTTGTCAAATAATCATTTAGCTCTCTAATCAAATTATTGTGTACAAAGAAAATATTTCTGTCAGCGATCCTGTATGAAAAAGTACTTACACTTGTGTGGTTGGTTTCTGGTAGATCTGGGCCTCACGTAGAGTACATTCCCATCTTTGTCTCTTTTTCTCCACCTCACTGTGGGCTCAGTTTTCTTCACAGGTTCATCTTGCTTGAGGTTATTAATCAAGTCATCAAAAGATTGAAGTTCATCAAGTAATTCCAGCCGATCAATCTCATCTAGGATCATCAAAGGGTCTTGAATATTTGAGTCACTCATGGTGGTGGACAGGGAAAGGGATAACAGGCAAGTATTGAGACAGCAGTAAGAACAGATAAATAAGACAGACGTGGCAGTATATATATATATATATATATATATATATATATATATATATATATATACAGGTCCTTCTAAAAAAATTAGCATATTGTGATAAAGTTCATTATTTTCTGTAATGTACTGATAAACATTAGACTTTCATATATTTTAGATTCATTACACACAACTGAAGTAGTTCAAGCCGTTTATTGGTTTTACTATTGATGATTGTGGCATACAGCTCATGAAAACCCAAAATTCCTATCTCAAAAAATTAGCATATCATGAAAAGGTTCTCTAAACGAGCTATTAACCTAATCATCTGAATCAACTAATTAACTCTAAACACCTGCAAAAGATTCCTGAGGCTTTTAAAAATCTCCCAGCCTGGTTCATTACTCAAAACCGCAATCATGGGTAAGACTGCCGACCTGACTGCTGTCCAGAAGGCCATCATTGACACCCTCAAGCAAGAGGGTAAGACACAGAAAGAAATTTCTGAACGAATAGGCTGTTCCCAGAGTGCTGTATCAAGGCACCTCAGTGGGAAGTCTGTGGGAAGGAAAAAGTGTGGCAGAAAACGCTGCACAACGAGAAGAGGTGACCGGACCCTGAGGAAGATTGTGGAGAAGGACCGATTCCAGACCTTGGGGGACCTGTGGAAGCAGTGGACTGAGTCCGGAGTGAAAACATCCAGAGCCACCGTGTACAGGCGTGTGCAGGAAATGGGCTACAGGTGCCGCATTCCCCAGGTCAAGCCACTTTTGAACCAGAAACAGCGGCAGAAGCGCCTGACCTGGGCTACAGTGAAGCAGCACTGGCCTGTTGCTCAGTGGTCCAAAGTACTTTTTTCGGATGAAAGCAAAATTTGCATGTCATTCGGAAATCAAGGTGCCAGAGTCTGAAGGAAGACTGGGCAGAGGGAAATGCCAAAATGCCTGAAGTCCAGTGTCAAGTACCCACAGTCAGTGATGGTCTGGGGTGCCATGTCAGCTGCTGGTGTTGGTCCACTGTGTTTTATCAAGGGCAGGGTCAATGCAGCTAGCTAGCAGGAGATTTTGGAGCACGTCATGCTTCCATCTGCTGAAAAGCTTTATGGAGATGAAGATTTCATTTTTTAGCATGACCTGGCACCTGCTCACAGTGCCAAAACCACTGGTAAATGGTTTACTGACTGTTATAGAATTTCTATGTCCTGTATTGCTTCTCTATTTTCATTCTGTATCTCACACACACACACACACACACACACACACACACACACACACACACACACACACACACACACAACATCTAAACACACCCACTACCTTATCTTCTACTTTAAATAAACTGTGTTGGCAGCCGCTCGGGGCAGACTGTACTCTGTCCTGAGTTGGTCTGTCACCCTTTGCAAATGGTTCTATGTGTGGTTCATTGTCTCTCTCTTATTTCCTCAGTTCCGGTTAGGGTAATTGACAAAATCCCTAACATAAATTGGTCCTTCGAGCGGAGCCTGGGGGTCTTTGCTGTCGACGCCGGACAGTGCAGCGCCCTGCTTTCGCTGGAGGTCGGCACCTGGGGTCTGGCGTTGCCAGGGGGCCACCGGGTCTGCGAACACAAGCTTCTGAGCTGGGGAGATTTGGTGAGACTTTCTTGTCTGTATCGAGGTTAAAAAATTGCCGGTGGGGTGACTGTGAGGTTTCTAAGTAGGTCGAGTCCGCCGTAAGGGGTTCCAGGTTAAGTCCGCCGCAAGGGGCTGTAGGTCGAGTCCGCCGTAAGGGGCTCCAGGTTAAGTCCGCCGCAAGGGGCTGTAGGTTGAGTCCGCCGTAAGGGGCTCTAGGTTAAGTCCGCCGCAAGGGGCTGTAGGTTAGTCCGTATCAGGTCCTGCTCCCCCCACAGCTGTGGAAGTTGCTGAGAGGCCATCTTGGATCTCATTGTAAACTCATCGAAGTCACCTAACCGCCATTAGGGCGGCAACGAAGTCCAGGCTTCAAAGGGGCTCGTGACAACAGGTCGCGAGTGTCTCAAACCTGGTGAAGATGGTCTTCCGCTACAGGCATACGGGATGCCTCACTCTGATGATGATGGGTTACATGAATATGGCCTCTTCTATGGCCCGCCTCTCGGCACCTGACAGACGGTTTGGAACAGCAGCAGCTGCCCGGGGCACTGGAGATGGAACGGAGTTTGGATCTGCAACAATGCAACAGACCGACGTGATGGACCGTCACCTGCACTCGCGGACCTGTCTGGACGTCACAGGAAGACAAGACGGAAGAGAAACTCCAGATCGGGATGGAAATTCCGGACACACACACCCAAACTGCACCCTGGTTTCACGGTTCCTGGGATGGAGGGACTTTGTCTGGATACACCAATGCTGGGAGGGAACTCCTGGTTTGCATCGGTCACTGCCATCGTCCGAGCAGCACAAGTCACAAGTCAACGCGTCATGCTACGTCTGCTCGCTGATACCACACTCCCTCAAAGAGTCATCACTTCTATGGCCTGAAGCGCTAAGTTCAGTTGATGTTTTGTATTCTGTACGGCTGAGCTCATCCATGACACTCCACTGACCCAAATGATCCTTGGTTGCGCACAGACACTTCTGCCCTGACACAGTGTTCATCGTTGTATGACATTTTGATGAGAATCAATGGTACTGACCCCACAGGTTCCCTCACACCACATAGATAGACCGCACATTCAGCTAGAAAACTTGACTGCACTCACTTCCCAAGGTTTTTCAGGTTTTTCACCTTTCATGGTAGCAACCAGGAACATGTTAATGCAACACCATCTCGCGCTTGACCGTCTGTTGGCCTCGGAAGGGGGCCTTTGCCATGTCGTAGGTCATGCTCTTGGGTTCGCCTTTTTACCTGACACAGCTGGCAACATCACCGCCACCCTTACACACATGAACGACCTCTTATCTCAAATGAAAGCTGATGAGCTCAGTGTTCCAAGAGAATTCGCCCTCTGGGAATGGATGAATTCTGGTTCCTGGTACACATTATTCTACGATATTTGATTCCTGTCATTATTTTTCTTGTTTTTCTTGCTATGTTTTCATGCTGCATTGTACCATGTATCGGGTTTTTTTGTGTCACCTATATGATTAATGTTTTCACTTGTTCACTATTTTGCTGTTTTGACTCCCGCACCTGCAACTCCTATTGATTTTGATGTCTCTGATTGGACCGGTATTCCGGGATCCCACCTGTAAATGATGATTTTTACTCTACGTTTTTACTGGAATGATGCTTGGGATGAAGTTCTTAGTGTTGTGGTATTGATCACTGACTACAGCACAGCTACAGCATCACATTCTGTGATTCCCCAACATGTGATTGCTTCTACTGATTTCACGTTCCGAGCCGAGGTTTCTTGTTTTGATTCTGCTGTTGACGCTTATTTTCGATGTATTGATTTGCTCTCCTTGTACCGCCTCGGTGTGTATGATTTTCAGGACGAACACCTGTCCTGGTTTTATCCATTCCCCCTTCCCTGAAGTCATGATTAATGAAGCTTTCATAGAAAATGGTGACAAGTTATGAAAGTGGATGAATTTTCATGCATGTTATGTATAAATACCATAAACAGGAGGGATTATGTAACCCACATAAAATGGGTGTACCTCTTTAAGAGATTTTAGAGGTAGAAGAGACTGACTGCCTCCCAACCAATCACAGCACATAAATTCTGTGTGTCATAACCAATTGGAACGCAGACTCCTGCGACTCGTCCCGCCCATCAACGGCACTGCTCCAGTAACGTGTCTGAGTCGGGTGTTGCGCTGTGGGGAGAAGAAGAGTGCTACTCCGTGACGTTCCAGACCGTTAAAATAAGAGTGAGAACGGAAAAACAAGCCTGAAATAACATCTACAGTTGTTAAACTTATGAGTTAAATCGTTTTGTGTTGAAAAAGAAGGGCGAAAAGGTTAGACCAGGGGTCGGGAACATGCGGCTCTGGAGCCGCATGCGGCTCTTTTAGCGACCCCTAGTGGCTCCCTGGAGCTTCTTCACAAATGTATGAAAATGGATGGGGGATATATTTTTTGTTTTAATATGGTTTATGTAGGAGGACAAACATTCTTAACGTTTTCCAATGCTGTAAAAATGTGCATAATAAATATTAAATTTTAACATTTCTGTCAATGAAAATTTGCGTCATAGCCTGCGACACACGTTTCAGCGCGGCGCCCATAGATATATGGCGGCGCCGTGCCAGGCAGATGGATGTAAACAAACCAGCGGGTGTGTCAGGGCCGTGGTTCCCAAAGGGAAAAAGAGAAAGATAGCTGATGAGAGCAGAGGATTTAAGGAAGAATGGACCCAATTATTTGCTTTCATTGTCGACGCGGAAGGATTACCTGGATAAACTTCAACTTTTCAACGCTGTCGCTCGGACAAGGGCCAATCAGCGGAGGTTTCACTGACTGACCAATGAGGGGACAGGATGCTTCTCAGTACATCTCCGGGTAAACATGGAGGAAAAGTTAATATTTGCCGTGTCTGATGTCCCAGAGCTTTACAAGACTCCACTTAACTCCAGCAAAACCTTGTGAGACTTCATATCTACCGCTGTTTCAACTCTGAACTGCTTTAATAACCCAAAATTCCCTCCAATCTGACGGCCAATCAAAACAACGGAAGACTCGCTATTCACCCTGGAACAGAGGCGCCGCTGGCTTTTGCCGCTGCCGCATGTCGCCTCCCGTGTGTCAGGTTATAAAAGTAGATTTAAGAAGTGGATTACATCTCCCAACTCCACTGCTGCAAGTTTTGTTGCAACCTGAGAGATAAAAGCGGGGAAAACTGTTCACGGATGGTGATTACATGAAGGATTCATTCATCAAAATATCAGAGCACCTATTTCAGACTTCAAAAACAAAACCGAGATAATCCAGAAAATTAAAGACATTCCTCTCTCCACAAAGACAAGCAGGCAACGTCACCAATCAGCAAATCAGAGACATTAATTCAGCTCCAGCGTCCTCAACTACCTGTGATGAGTCGTGTGATGTGATCGATATCAAACAGACAGCGCTGTTATGCAGGTATGTGAGCTGTGATGGGCCGCAAGAAGAAATGATCAAATTAATACCACTGATTAATATTGTAATGGAAGTTAAAACGTAAAGCACCAAATATCGTACAGCAGAGTCACGTGGTGTGTCATTCTCTCCAGGATGCGCTGCAGGAAAATAAACATTTAATCATGAATGCTCATTAAGTATTTGTAGTCATTTTGATAATAGGCTAATATAGCTATATACACTTACAACCTGTGTTGCCTTCATATAAGGCTTATATAAGGCTTTTCATTTTTTGCGGCTCCAGACAGATTTTTTTTTTGCTTTTTTGGTCCAATATGGCTCTTTGAACATTTTGGGTTGCCGACCCCTGAGAAGTGGCCGTTTTTTTTTTTCCAATTTTACTTAATGAAGCTAACCTGCTCCAGCTAACTTTTCATCTGAAGTTCATCCTGGTTGCTTTCAGCGGCAAGGTAAACCTTATAAACTTGTGTATATACTGTTTTTCATCACGTTCACGGTGAAATTCATTATTTTGCGGTTAAAAAGTGGAAAACATGTTATGTTTAGAACTCCATGTGGGTGACTTGAGAGCTGCCTCACCGTGCAGCCAAGCCTTTTGAGCACTGGAATCGGTGAGCGAATCTTATGTCCAGTTGTTTTCAATATGTTTGCACTGTATTGTTAAAGTGTTTATTTTGAATATTTGTATTAATAACTTATATTTACTAATCATATTGATATTGTGGATACATTGAAATGTTTGGTATTATCTTTGAGAAAAAAAAGGGGTTTATTTTTTGATTTATACAGAGTTGGATAACAATTTAAGCCTGGGACACACAGGAGACAGACGCACCACGCCGCGTCACGCCCGCGCCATCATTTTAAATAGAAGCCATTAGAAGCCATGAGAGTGGATACACGGGGAGCGCAGCGTCGCGTCCCAGAAGCGCCAGTCCGCGCAGAGGCGCTGAAGATAGGCGCCAGTTCTATTTCAAGCGCCGCGGCGCGCCGCGGAGCGCCGCGGAGCAGCTGTTCCTGTTCTGAAGATGTTGTGACTATCACGTGACTTTCCAAGAAGCGTTCAGCGCTACAGTCTTTGGTTCAGCGGTGCGGCGCTTCCTGTGTGACCATTTAACTGCAGCGCTTCCGTGGCGCAGAGCGTCCGTCTCCTGTGTGTCCCAGGCTTTATGCAAATTCATGTTAGTTAAAGCAAAAGTGGTTAAGTCTGAGTTTTCAATGATCTTTTGATGTCCCCAGGGATATTGACACATTTTCTGATTGTAAACAATATGGATAATATTGGCGTTGTTTCTTTGATCCTGTCTATTGACAGGTCAAGTTTTTGTACATGACGGAGTGTTCCAGGAGTGGATTCCTCTGGTGATTTGATGGCGAGCCTTCCCACCAGGACGTAGAGACATTCCCATTCGTTCCATTGTGGACTGTGTGCTGCACCCAGTGGTGCGGCACCCAGTGGTGCGGTAGGAAGTATCGATCATACCTTCACACGCAGCTGGATACTCTCATGACTATTGACTGACATTTATAATATTTTACTACCTTTTATTTTGTTGACAAGTATACGTTGAACTGATCAAAACGCTGCTGTGTAGGGAAAACCCCTCATGTGATGGTACTTGATATGGTGAATTTAAATGGGAATTGAAATTGAGTAACTTGATTTTAAGAAATAGGATACAGATAACAGGGTGCACCCGAGAGATTTAAAAAGTAATTGCACTCGGCCAAGTGATTTGAATATTGTATGGTAAATGTATTTTTAGGTATATTGGATGTTTTTTTTTTGTTTTACATTATTGTTAAACTGTGTTTATTAACTACTTAATTCAGTTACTAAAGTTTGGGTTGTTTTGAAAAAATCATCTTCTGGTTTTTGAGTCTGACTTAAACACACCACTGTGCTCCTATGGTCGAACCTACTGGTCCATCAGCAAAATATAGGTAAATACACAGGTATTACAATTATGTTATAGAATTTCTATGTCCAGTATTGCTTCTCTATTTTCATTCTGTATCTCACACACACACACACACACACAACATCTAAACACACCCACTACCTTATCTTCTACTTTAAATAAACTGTGTTGGCAGCCGCTCGGGAGACAGACTGTACTCTGTCCTGAGTTGGTCTGTCACCCTTTGCAAATGGTTCTATGTGTGGTTCATTGTCTCTCTCTTATTTCCTCAGTTCCGGTTAGGGTAATTGACAAAATCCCTAACACTGACCATGGTATTACTGTGCTCAATTGGCCTGCCAACTCTCCTGACCTGAACCCCATAAAGAATCTGTGGGATATTGTGAAGAGAAAGTTGAGAGACGCAAGACCCAACACTCTGGATGAGCTTAAGGCCGCTATCGAAGCATCCTGGGCCTCCATAACACCTCAGCAGTGCCACAGGCTGATTGCCTCCATGCCACGCCGCATTGAAGCCGTCATTTCTGCAAAAGGATTCCCGACCAAGTATTGAGTGCATAACTGAACTTAATTATTTGAAGGTTGACCTTTTTTGTATTAAAAACACTTTTTTTTATTGGTCGGTTGGAATATGCTAATATTTTGAGATAG
The DNA here is from genome assembly GCA_006937985.1 of Aphyosemion australe. Taxonomy (NCBI): domain Eukaryota; kingdom Metazoa; phylum Chordata; class Actinopteri; order Cyprinodontiformes; family Nothobranchiidae; genus Aphyosemion; species Aphyosemion australe. The sequence continues at coordinate 1,213,861 of SSNS01000162.1, read as the reverse complement.
GAATGTTGGGTTTTCATGAGCTGTATGCCACAATCATCAATATTAAAACAATAAATGGCTTGAACTACAGCTGTGTGTAATGAATCCAAAATATATGTAGCCTGATGTTACTGTTCCTTTAAGAGACGCTGTGGCTGGTTGAGGTGAAACTGGAAGTTGGAGATGCGGGTTTATCTCAGCTGTTAAACTATAAACTGCTGTTAATGACAAAATGTAAGTAAGTAAGTAAGTAAGTAAATTTTATTTGTATAGCACTTATCACAGACAGAGAATCACAAAGTGCTTCACAAAGATCAACAAAACACAAGATGGTCATCATAAAATGATCTTAAAACAAAACAACAGAATATCATAAAATCATTAAAAATCAGAAAACAGAAAGTCATAAAATTATAAAAATGATAAAACAAATGAAAGATTATTATAAATACAAGTAAGAAAAAATGAATAAAACATAAAAGATTTAAGTAAAAGCAGTTTTAAACAAAAGGGTCTTCAGCTTCTTTCTAAAGGTGACCAGACTGTCAGTAACACGTAGGGATAAAGGAAGTTCATTCCAAAGTCGGGGTGCAACAGCCTGGAAAGAGCGATCACCTCGACTTTTATATCTGGTCTTTGGAATTTCTAGAAGGTTCTGGTTGGTGGACCTGAGGGCTCGGGTTGGAGCATAAGGCTTTAACAGTTCAGTAACATAAGGAGGAGCTTGGCCATGTAGAGCCCTGTATGTTATAGTAAGGATCCTAAATTGAATTCTAAAGTTAATGGGTAACCAGTGCAGAGACATCAGAATAGGAGTGATGTGAGCTCTTCTGTTTGCTCCAGTTAGGAGCCTCGCTGCAGAATTCTGGACCAACTGAAGGCGGTCAAGGGCTTTTTTGTTAAAACATGTGAAAAGTGTGTTACAGTAATCTAGACGGGAGGAGATAAAGGCATGGATAACCATTTCAAGCTCATGTTTTGACACCAACCTTCGCAGTTTGGAGATATTTCTCAAATGATAAAAACAGTTTCTGACCAGCGTTTTTGAGTGGCCTTCAAGAGACATTGATTGGTCAAAGACAACACCCAAATTTCTCATGTTTGACTTGACAGCAGAAGCTAAATGACCAAGTTGTTGACTAATCAGAGGAGCCATGCTCTCAGGGGCAATGATCAGACATTCAGTCTTTTCAGAGTTTAACTGAAGGAAGTTATCTTCTAGCCAACTAGTGATCGCTGATAGACACTCTAGTAGTTCAGCCAGTTTATGGAGCTCAGATTCCTTAAAGGAGCAGTACAGCTGAATGTCATCTGCATATAGGTGATAAGAGACATCATGAAAAGCATCAATTATCTTTCCAAGAGGGTGTATATATAATAAAAACAGGAGTGGACCTAAAACAGAGCCTTGGGGTACCCCACAGAACAGGTTNATTTGGTTTATACAGACACTGAAACTTCTGTTAGAAAGGTACGATCTGAACCAGTCTAGAACAGTTCCAGAGATTCCCAACGAGTCATGAAGTCTGTTAATTAAGGTGCTGTGATCAACAGTGTCAAAAGCTGCAGAAAGATCCAACAACACTAAGACTGTAAATTCCCCGTTGTCTGCAGCCATCATGATGTCACTGGAAACTTTAAGCAAAGCTGTTTCTGTTGAGTGATTTTTACGAAAACCAGATTGGAATTTATCAAAGTTGTTGTGAATTTCCAGAAAAGTAATCAGTTGATCGGCCACGACTTTTTCTAAGATTTTAGAGATAAAGGGCAATTTAGAAATGGGTCTGTAATTATTAGGCTGAGAGGAGTCCAAACTGGGTTTTTTCAGGATCGGTTCAACAACAGCATGTTTGAAAAAAAATGTCATTCTGTCTGACGTTTATTTCATCACAAATATCACAATATAAAGAAATCACCTTAAGTTACCTCACGGCTGATATACAGCTGCAGCGGAGCTGCTTAAAAACACGGTGCGCAGCCGGATCAATTAAAACACTCAGAAGAAGCGCTCCAGCAGCTGCTGCAGAAAACAGAGACGATCTCTGCGGATTATTGAAAAAAAATGTCTGTGTCACGGGATCAGAGCAAATTATCAACAGTCTGCAATTTGTGGTTTTCAGGAAGTTTATTTTATTTTGGCACGTTCAGAGAAGACGCACGGTGTCGGTCATAATGTCCGACGATTTAAAGTATTTCGTAGAATAAATTAGTCTAAGTTTGATGCATTTAAGTATTGTAGTTTTAAAATGAGAGCGAATCAAAAGGGGTCAGGGGGTTGAAAAATTAGCTGGAATTACCCTTTATCTGTTTTTCCGACTGCTCGGTAGATAAAAGTTGAACAAAGTCTACGATGGTTGTAAACACACATTTTTTCTTAAATAAATTTCATTTAATGTTAAGAAAGTACTGGGTTGAAAAACAACATGGATAAGAAGTAAAATCCATAAATTACGAAAGATTAGTTGTGTTTCATGGCCGTTATCAATAAAGTTTTAATACAAAATAAAAAAATAGTTGGATACCGGAAATAGCGCCCCCTTCAGTTCCAGAACGAAATAGCGCCATTTCCATATATGGTATGGTTGTGCCCTGTGCCCACTCCCTGCCCCTTGCTACAAGCTGCAGCCAAGTGTACTTGCAAATTTTCCTCAGTGAATTCAACAAATCAGAACTTTTCCATTATTTTTTTATTTCACAGGATGAATACCTAAACCTACATTTACAAAAGCAGTCCATCTGCTGATTTTTAAGCATCCATTTATTTTCTTTCAGGAGGATCATTTCAGAATTCCATCAGATGAGTGTACGGTCCGTTAGTGTCCAGCGTCAGCACTTGTCTGTTTCCATATGTTCCATATTTCACCGTCACCTCAGCTCCGCTACTGTCCGAAGAAGCAGCAGCAGCCATGAGTTCCTTCTCACACAGAGAGACGAACATGCTGTAGAGCCTCAGCCCTTCCTCCTTGCTGATGTTGTTGTGGTACTGCATGGCCCTGCCTTTGTTTTTCCCTCCCAGGGTGGCCTGAGGAACAATCAGCAGGCTGCCAGGAAGCTCCAATACAGAAACCATTTTCCCAGAGGTGGACTCACAAAGCCGCAGGTTTAACAAAGTGGACACTGGAGAGAAATGGGAAGGATGTAAGAAATCTGTCAAGAATTTTACAGATTGGGAGGGATTACATAATTTAAACCAGCAAGTTTCTGACCCATCTTAGGCAGAACATCGTCTGTGGCGCCCTTGAAGAAGCAGATGTAGATCACCATTCCTCTGTTGATCTGAGTCAGGAGGAAGAGGAAGTTAACAGGTTAAATAAACACAGGAGTGTGTGCTGGGATACACATTGTTTTACTAGGTTGCTCCCCATCATTTTATACCAGAATAAGAAAAAAAACCTAAAGCTTTCATCAACAGTGTTTAAAATGCAGAAATCAGTTTTATTGTGCAGTATATCCCTTATTAGCTTTCTTCATACTTTATTTATTCTGACATAAGGACCCATTGCACAAATCTACCTGAAGCAGCAAGCTGTTCTTAAAATAAAGAGAAAAATTAGGTTTTTTTTACAAGCCTTAAGCAATATATTGACGTTTATGTTTATTAATGATATGTATTGATGTTTATTAAATAAGTAATCAAAACTGCAGACACGTGGGCAGGCCCATTACAAAAAGGTAGGCAAACAAGGCTCATCCCGAGCTGGCCAGGGTCCCCCAGTGAATGACTGTTTATGAAATAAATGCAAGGATGAACTGTGTAAGTTACTGCTTTAAATCCTTATATGGGGTGGTGGTGAGTTTTTTGCAAATATTCAAATGTAAACATATCCAAGAGTGCATAATTATACAAGATTTATAAACAATTTCTGCACTTTCCCAAAAGTATTTTTATTGACATAAAGTTTGGGCGAACGTCAATGCTATGCTGTGGTCCCTTTGAGAGCTCATGGCGGGGGCCTCCAATTCAATGTTGCCTTGGGCCCCAAAAAGCCTTGAATCGGCCCTGCAATGTGGGCAGAAAACTATTTATTCCGCTTACATAAAAGAATAAACCACATCATACTGAGCTTCTTTACATATTATATTTATTCATAGAGGTGGCAGACGCCTGTTTCTCAGGTGTAAAGGTTGGAGACCCTGGAACAGAGAATCTGAGTCTCACCTGGACGAACTCAGCCTCAGACTGCTCCTCCGCTGGTCTCACCTGCAGCCTGGCCTGCAAGCACTGCTGCAGAACCGTCCGAGCCACCGGAGAGTCGCCTTTCTCCGTCATCTCCACCTTAAAGCGAGTCCCTGCAAGAAATGTTCAGCCAGCGCTGTTGTTGATTTCGCTTCCGCGTCAGACGCACGTTTGATCAGGGGGATCCAGAACGCGCAGATATTTGCGCAGAGTATGCGCATCACGTGACCTTACATACGGATTCAATCATAATTTTAACGAAAGACTGTTGGTGGACCACGGGGGAAGGAGGGAATTGGTAAACTTCTGAAGAAAAACATTTCATTCAATTAAATATATTCGTCTCCGGGTCTGCAGTATGTACTATTGACACAGGGAGACGCTAATGAAACAAGAGGTGACAGACAGACGCTGCTAAAACACACGAAGAAGAAGGTGGGTGCGCAGACCTGATGCGCAGTAAACTCTAGTCTAAAAAGATAAACATGGCTCTGTTCACCTACAGCAAACTGTCTCATTTACTGAGATCAGCGCCTGTTTTCCGACCTGGAGCTGAGATGAAACCTGGAGCTGTCAGCTGGCTGCAGCTGAAACGAAACCAGGTGCGTTTTCATCATAAACGGGCTACTTTTGGACGCGATCGCTGCTAATCGTGAATCTGTATTCTTTTGAATGATTTCAATAACACTTACCTCAACATCAGCTTTGATTTAGATCAACACAGACTTTCTAGGGTTCAGAACAGCTATGTTGTTTCAGGCTCTCGTGAGCTTTAGAGTGCATTAATATTTGTTTTTTTCTATTACTGAAACAATAATAGAACATTAACATCTAGTGGGATTATTATGAGTTTTTTAGATGAGGCTCGTGTCTAAAGTTGTAAATATTACATTTAATTACTACCAAAGAAAATGTCAGACATAGAAAAAGAAGAATAATTTTAGTTCAACACTCACCTGTGAGTGACTTCATGAACAGAGAATGTGTTTCCCTTCATTCATTCATTGTTATGGTGTCAAAGAGCTCAGTGGACAGTAAAGCCCTGCAGGAGAGACAGAAGCAGCAGATGGCCAGAGGGCTTCCCAAGCAGAAGCCCATCGCTGGAGTCAAACAGGTCATTGTTGTGGCTTCAGGCAAAGGCGGCGTGGGAAAGTCCACGACTGCAGGTAATCAGTGTCCAGTGCTATATATAGGCAGGGGCGCCCCCAGAAAATTTTAAGGCCAGACGGGGCCACCCTTATCAACAAAATATTTGCGGGGACGAAATTTTTGGAGTGGTACACCAAATTGGTCCTTGTGGTAACTCTTGGAGAGTTTAGCCTGTGGCGATGCATTGCATGCTCCTTTTTAAATTTCTTTTATTAGAAAAACAATATGCATCCACACTTAACTCAAATTTGAGTAACAAAAATTTCAGAAAATTACATTTCAGTTGTTTTAAAGGAGTCATCACCTGAAATTTTCACTTTTCCACTTGAAAAAAAGTCTATAATGGCTTCCTAATGATTTTTCACTGGCCGAAAAGCTGATATTCAACATTGACGCGTTTGTTTACTCTTGCATTCTTCAAGCAGCTCACATGCACCCCACGAGCACGCGCACTCCAAAACGAGAACTTGAGCTCTGGCCTATATGTCGTCACAAAGGCCAGATATAACCAAATATGAACCAGCAGCGAACAAACCAGCACAACAAAGCTCATTTCATAACGTGAAACGCATAAATTATGTCTTACCGTTGCTGATCCGTGTTACGGGGAAAAAAAGTCCACTCGGTTTGTGTATTCGATCTTCACAACAGCATAATGAGCCGATGCCAGGCTGTTTAGCTTGCTTTGTCCCATCCAGACTGTTTACAGATCTCCAATGCCGCTTCGCTGAAAACTCAACAACAAGCGAGGAAGCCATTACCCACGAGGCGAGGCGAGGGCTCGTACTGTTGGATCCCGTAGGTCACGGCCAGGTCGGGTTCAGTTATAACTTTTGTTATTTTGGAGCAAGACGCTGAAGCTGCTTCCTTCCACCAATCAACGCGCCCCTCAGTCCAGCACACGTCCGGCACAGCCGAAATATCGCGTGTGATCTCGCGAGAAAATATGCCCTTTACAAAATAGGATCAGAAAATCACATTTTTAATTTATTTTTCCAATACAATTTATTTTAATGGTCTAAAAGACTATAATAGGACCTAGATATCCACGGTATTATAGGTGATGACCCCTTTAAATGTTTTTTCAAAATTTATTTTAGGATTTAATTTTTTTTATTCGCCTGTTGTCTTCACAAAAAAACAATGGCGATATAAACTTTTTATTTTTAAATGGTGAGCAGCAGAAACATTTATACATACATAATTTATTTATTATGATTATTTATTTACTCATTAATTGTATAATTATTTTATTGAGTTTAATATTTATGTCTTGATTAAATAAGATGAATTTATGGTTTGAGTGAATATTAACATGATTTATTAAGAACACTGGTCTTCCCTGGGGTGGCCAGCAATTTTCTAGGGGTGGCCATGGCCACCCCTTGGGGGCGCCACTGTATATAGGCTATGTTATAGTCCAGTTAACATGCATTTACCCATCTGATGGGCTGATGTCCAGATCAGGTTTAGATGAGTCTCAGAAACACTAGAGCACACATAACGTGTCCTGGACCACATAAAGAGATAACCAGTATTGTCTTTGGAGTATTCAGAAATAATACTACAGTCACATGTTTATTGTGCAGCCCTACTCTCACTTTTCATATCTGTCTCAATCTGTGATCCTCTACAGAATTTTCATTTTCACATCAAAAACAGAATTTCTTTACTTTAGCCATAATCAGCAAAATTAAAAGAATGAAAGGCTTGAAATATTTCACTCCATTAGTGATAAACCTAAATGAGTTTTACTCGTTTCACATTGTTTTAATTTTTTTGCTGTACCTTCATGTTTTTGCATCAGCGTTTTAAATCAGTCCCCCTCAAACGTCTCACAAATCTCTGACAGCTGCTTTCTCCACCTTTCTTTGTTTTTATTTGGCTTCTATTAGGAAGATTTTGTAATGAACTGATTGGCTGTAAGTGTAAAACAACTGCAAGGCTATTAAGGGATTTGGTTTTACACTTGAAGACGATTGGATCAGTGTTGATTTGGAGGTTTTTTTAGTGAAAATTAAAGCAAAATACACAATTCAAATTTTCAAGCATGCATGATTAAATTAACACTGAAGTCTCACACAGATCATACAATCAAAATACAAAACATACTTCAGTTAAATGAATAAATAATTAAAATGACATAAATTTCAAACATGTTGATGGCAGATGTGTTTAAAGTCTCTGTGTTTTGTTACAGTAAATTTGGCTCTTGCATTAATGGCTAATGATCAGGTAAGATGCTTATTATTATAATTCATAATAATAATAATATTATCATTATTATTATTATTATCATCATTATTATTATCATTATTATAGTTATAATTATTATTATTATAGTTATTATTATTGTTATAGTTATTATCATTATTATTATTATAATAGTTATTATTATATTATTATTATTATTATTATCATTATTATTATTATTAAGATATGTTTTACTCTCCTGCTTCAGAACATCAGACATTGTCTTCCGTCCTGTGAAGACGTTTCCTGTCTGGGAGACGTTTGTCCTCTGACAGAGTCTTTTCTGTGTCTCAGTCTAAGTCCGCTGGTCTGTTGGACGCTGACGTCTACGGCCCGTCCGTTCCCAAGCTGATGAACCTGAAAGGAAACCCGGAGCTCAGTGACAGTATGCAGATTTTACTTCAGATGAAACTGTTTAAAAGTATTTTTCTTACTCATTAAATCACTGAGTTAAAAAACAACAACCTTCTTTCAGATAATCGGATGATTCCTCTCACCAACTACGGCGTTCCCTGGTGAGTTGATCCAGTCTGATTCTTCAGGTCTCGTTGGAACAACGGATCTTCTTGTTGATGATTTCCTCTCCTCTGTCAGCATGTCAATGGGCTTCCTGGTGGAGGATGTGTCTCCGATAGTGTGGAGGGGTCTGATGGTGATGTCTGCTGTAGAGCGCCTGCTCAGACAGGTGAGATTGGTACATGTAAATGCAAAGTTGGATGTAATTCATTGTTTCATGTGTCATGGAGCAGAGACGACACAGTTGTGTGTGTCTGCAGGTGGATTGGGGCTCACTGGACTACCTGGTGGTGGACATGCCTCCTGGGACAGGAGATGTTCAGCTGTCGATCACTCAGAACGTTCCAATAGCAGGTAGGCTTTAGGTTCCGTCCTTTCTCCCTGGCCTACAGAAGTTCTTCTCATCTGCTCCGTGTAAAGTCGAGTTGTGTGTTGTTGTATAGGTGCGGTCATCGTGTCCACACCTCAGGACATTGCTCTGTTGGATGCTCGCAGAGGAGCTGAGATGTTCAAGAAAGTCAATGTTCCGGTAACTCGTGTGTTAATGCAGAAATGAGTGGCGCGAGAAGCCGTCGGGCCTGTCTGATGACTGGATGTTCTTTCAGGTTCTAGGTCTGGTGCAGAACATGAGTGTCTTCCAGTGTCCCAACTGTCAGCATCAGACCCACATCTTTGGCTCAGACGGGGCCCGGCAGCTTGCAGACACTCTGGGGGTCTCGTTCTTAGGTGAGACGAGACGGGTTGGACCTGACGTGATGCTGATGATGTGATTCTCTCTGTAAAAACTAACATCTATGGTTTACGTGCTGTCATTTGATTCTCACCTTGAATGAAACCCGAGATAAGTTTATTTAAATCATCTTTTCACCATTATTAAGATGCAGAAACATTCTTCCATCTATATTAGTAGCATTTTTAATGTTCTGATACAATAAATTAAAGTGTATGTTCTTTATGATCATAAATGTATTTAACCCACAGATAAAACATTTTTGTACTTTCAGATACAAAAGCAGCTTGAAATATTTTTGGTAACACTTTACAATAAGGATCCCTTTATTAACGTTACTTAGTGCATTATTAAGCATTAATAAACTATTGAATAAAGTATTAACAACTGCTTAACCATATTAAGTAATGCATTACTAAGCAGACACCCCTCGGCCCTTTGTCCTAACCTTAAGGACACTTAAAAGTTAACAATAAAAATAATGTTAATAAATGGACCTTTTGTTTATTAATGCTTAATAATGCACTAAGTAATGTTAATAAAGGGACCCTTATTGTAAAGTGTTACCATATTTTTCAACCAGTTTCTCTTTTTGTCTTTCAGGTGACATCCCGCTTCACCTGAACATCAGAGAGACGTCAGACAAAGGACAGCCAGTGGTTATCTCCTGTCCCGACAGCCCAGAGGTCTCTACTCTACTCTACTCTACTCTACTCTACTCTACTCTACTCTACTCTACTCTACTCTACTCTACTTTACTCTACTCTACTTTACTTTACTCTATGCCACTCTACTTTACGCCACTCTATTCTACACTACTCTACGCCACTCTACTCTACGCTGCTCTACTCTACTCTATGCTACTCTACTTTACTTTACTCTACTCTACTTTACTTTACTCTATGCCACTCTACTCTACGCCACTCTACTCCACGCCACTCTACTTTACGCCACTCTACTCTACTTTACTCTACGCCACTCTACACTACTCCACGCTATGGCACTCTACTTTACGCCACTCTACTCTATGCTACTCTACTCTACACCACTCTACTCTACTTTACTGTACACCACTCTACGCCACTCTTCTGTACGCTACTCTACTTTACTCTACTCTACGCTACTCTACTCTATGCTACTCCACTCTATGCTACTCCACTCAACGCTACACTACTCTGCTCTACTCTCCTCTACTCTACTCTACTCTATGCTACTCCACTCTACGCTACACTACTCTACTCTGTGCTATGATACTCTACTCTATTACTGTGATGTTATGTAGTTTTTGTGTTTCGGTTCTGATTGTTTTTGTTTAACTTTACCTTGACTGTGTTCAGTCTGATTTTGTCCCACTTGGTTTGATGAGCACACTGGTCACTTTATTAGGTACACCTGTTCGACATCTCATAAGCCAATCACATGGCAGCATCTAGACGACCTGCTGAAGTTCCATCTGAGCATCGGGATGGAAAAGAAAGGAAATTTAAGGGAGTTTGAACATTACAGGTCTTTTGGGCCCAGATTGGTTGGTCTGATTTACTAGGATTTGAACCAACAACCATCTCTCGGGTTTACAGAGAATGGTTAGACTGGTTTTAGATCAGGGGTGCCCAATCGTGGTCCTGGAAGTCTGGTATCCAGCATTTTTTAGTTGTTACCCTGCTCCAACACACCTGGATTTAATCAGCAGGTGATTGACAGGCTTCTGTAGAGCTCGTTGAGCTGCTGAACAGGTGACAGTCTTACATCAACGCTTCAGGCTGCTGCTGGTGTAATGATGTCCATGTAGCACTGAACTTAGTGAGCCGTCTCCCGTAGGTTTATACCTTACATCAAACTGGAGATGATGGATTAAAAAATGTTTGTAATTGATTAATTGCCAGATGAAAAATCAGAACCATGGACAGCAGCAACTGTGTGTTAGTGCTGTCACACCCTCAGACAGTGGCTCCTCCCTCTGCTGTCCCAACCCGACTCAACCAATTGACTTAATTACTTGACCCGAGCCAACCTGTTGGGTTGGGTCGAAACTGATAACTACTCAGGGTGGAACTCGTAGCTGCAGGATGAGAGGCTGGGGGAGATGTACGGTCTCTCTGCTGCTGGATGAGTCAAAGACACTGTTGGGGTGAATTGGGTCATGGCAAACCTGTTGGTTGCTGCTTCTGATGCACCTCCACATATAATGCTGGTCGTTATTGTGTAAGCTCTTTATATCCATCCCTTTATGACCACATGGACCCATCTTCTGATGAAGGATCATTCACCATGTTACAAAGATCAGATCATCTCTAACTGGTTTCTAGAACATGACCATGAGTTCACTGGACTCCAACGGCCTCCACAGTCACAGATCTCAGTCCAGTCCAGAACTTTTACAATGTGGTGGAATGGGACGTTCTCATCATAGATGGAGCTGAAGCTGCCATCTTAACATGGACCAGAACCTCTGAGGAAGGTTTAAAACACCTTATTGTATCAATGACATGAAGAATTAGGGTGGTACTGAAGCTAAAAAGAGGTAAAACCCAATACTAGTAAAGTGTACCTAATAAAGTGGTCAGTGAGGGTATGTTGTTTTGTTTTTCTACATTTTATGTTTGGTGTTTTTAACATTTATCATGATTTGAATGTTCAATAGAAATGAAAAATAATAAAGGTCATCTCTGTCCTGCAGGCGGCGGCCTACAGGAAGCTGGCGTCTGCGGTGATCCAGAGTCTACAGGAAGTTAACACATGACTTTCAGCTCCAACAAGACGTCCGCTGGCTGATTATGAAGTTGTTTGGTGTCATATAACAGTCATGTATATATAGAGTCAAACTAGAAGCACAAACATGTCTGCTGTCATAACGCACAACGACTCGGTGCTGTTCTACTGAAGGAAGATGACATTTAAAAATATTTATTATGTATATCATAAAGAGGGTTATAACTCCTGAGACATAGAAGTCTGTAATTACTGGAGGCAGTAATCTTCCTCTGTACCACAGCTTGCAGCCATTTAATGTTGAATGCATTATAAAACCCATAACGAGATAAACATAAAGGAGATGTATTGGTCACTTATGGTTCATCGTAAACAACAAAAGCTGCACCTTTAGGCAGCAAAGACTTGACTGATTTCTTCTTTTCTCAGAGAAGCGAGAGGCTTTATGAATATTTCAGCTACAGGAACCTTTTAAGAAACCAGGATTACATTTTCCTGGGTTTTCTCTGACAGGTGTTTGCAGGATTATTGGTTGAAAAACAAACATTATTTACTTTTTTCAAAGCCAGGTGTTACATAGCTGCTATGTTTTAAATAAAAGTCACATTTTAAGTCACTGTGGTTTTCTTTTTGACTTGAACTCTGCTTCTTTTTAACCGTTAAGGTTTGGATTTCTTTAGGATTTGTCTTTAAGTCTAGCTGGACGAGCTACTGAAACATCTGTCCTTTAACGAGATGAAAGACCCATCATCCCTGGGTTTCCTCCCAAAAAGGACATGCCTGTTCCAGATCAGCTGACCTGGAGTTGGCAATCCACCCTTTTCTGTTTGAGAACCATCACCATGGAATTTGAGATGCTGATCCTCATCACTACCCCAGTAAGAGTTGAAGGTCACAGTTTGATAGAGCCAAGAGGACAGCATCAGCACAGATCATCCACAGAAAATAGAGATGAGATCTTCCTTCCACCAAACATTAGAAACTTTCCTGGCTTGAGCTAAAATTCTCAACAGTAAAATGACAATATTGAATTTTTTTTAAGTACCTGCATTGTTACTGTGGGCTGTCCTCTTTCAAAACTCATATTCAGAGGTTGCAGAAGGTTTTTTTTATATATAAAACAAGGATCAAAAGCTTTTAAAGGCAGTTATTTTAGCATGATTGGCTTTGCAAAGATAATCATTGGTGTGTTGCATTTAAAAGAAAACTTCACACATTGAGTCAAATGCAGATTTATATTAAAACAATGTTTTGGGATGGAAACTCGGACCCATTAGAGAGCTGTAAAAATGCTGAAATCTAACATGAATGCAATCCTCCAACGTTTGTACACTGTGACCTTGTGTGTGTATGTATGTGTGTGTGTGTGTGTGTGTGTGTGTGAGAGAGAGACCTCTGTGGAGGAGGTCAGCTTCCCAGACCATCTACCCTGTAGGTGCTATTGGAGTCCTGCGGGGGGCAGTAGTCCATCATGAGTGGGAAGAGATTTATTTTTTTTCCTTCTGCAACATAATTTTTCTCAAAATAGTCACAGAATCATGTGTCTGAAAACATTTTTAATATAGTTTTTGTGTTCAAGAAGGTTGGACTGAGCTGCAACTGTTGAAAAAGGTTGGAGGCACAAAGTTGCAGAAAATCAATGGGACCAATAAAATAAAATAAATTTTATTCTATATGACCAGGTTGTGATTGTGAGTAGAGTTAAACCTCTAAATGCGGTGATTGAAAACTAAACATGTAGCTAACATGCAAATTAAAATGGGTGGAGGGGGCAGAACCAAACAAACGATTTAACACCTGACAGCTTCTAGAGCATAAATCATTTATTAGCAACGTTCCTGTCTGGGAACGATGGGCGGAGTCAGATAGGAGAGTCCAGGGGGAAGCCATTCCTCCGTGACAGCTGTAACGTTTTCTTCCACCTGCAAACAGACACAAAACACTTTGGATTAAAAACTTTGGATTAAACTTAACCTTTCACATTTTAGAAAAGATATGAATTCACTGAAACACAAAAAGTGTCTTCCTGCATCAAGAGCCTGCTGAAGAGACACCATTCTACTACTGAAATGCATCTAAGGGCCACACTTCGGACATGCCTGCTCTGAGGCAAACAGTTCCATCTTTTCTTGCTAAAACATGGTGGAATCGCTGCATTTTAACAGTTTTTCTTCTAACATCGAGCATTATTTCACCAAAGAAACCACAGCCCACAGTCAGTCTTGATCATGTGATGTTTCTCAAGCGTTGAGCAGTTAAAACCTTTATAATATCCGTAGTTGGGGAATTAAAGGAATGATGTGATGATAAAAGCGTATGTGTGCCTTTCCACATCTCCTTGGGCCTGGTGACATCATATCTTGTGTCGTTAAAACAAACCCACCAGCCGCTCTGGAGGTTTTTAAGGGGCTCTGAATTCTAACCACATCAAAACAATTACTTCACTAGAAAAAAAAGAGGTTCGGTCATCGGATTAAAAAAAAATTACATATCTATCAGTAAATCAAAGTGGAATTACTGCTGACTTGATGTGGTGACTTTATTGGTGAAAATGGCTTTTAAAAGAGATTTTAGCAGCGTACAGCAGCATGGCTGTGGTGAGGACGGTGCTCTACCAACACATTTAGTCATCCTGTTGGTGTCAAAAAGTAGAGCCTTTACACGTGCATCAGTAAAACAAACTATTGCTTTAAATAGACTGATGTCGGATTTTTTTAAATGCATGTGAATGCGTTAGTCTAGCTGAAGACAAACTGATTCAAAATGGGCTGAAGTACCCAGAAAGTACAACCGTCTCTGCATGTAAACGACAGAGCAGAGCTTTGACCGGTTGGACGCTCATCTTGTGGAAGTGACGACACCACGGAAGCAGTCTTCTGATTATGTCATCGCCACAAAGTAACACACGTAACACCATCAATCAGTACGGTACGTACCAAATAAGCTGTGCTGCAGCGTCGTCGTCGTCCATTCTTTTGGCCATTGTGCATATACTGTTTTTATTCAGTCTGCTTCATAGTTTTTGTTTACTATTTGTGTTTCCATAGGCTAACCAGCAGAATGCCAACATGAAAGGGTGCATGTTGCCACCTACCGTAATGGAGTGTAACGTACATGTAAACTAGGATTAAGACTCCCAGTTTATTGTTGTAGATCAATCTAGATCGACTGAGGAGCACATGTAACACACTGAGTGAGAGGCTTCAGTAACACTTAGGCTTCAGCTCAGGAGGTAGAGCGGGTTGTCCAGTATTCGGAGGGTACGCTGCGGTCTCATGAGGAAGCTTTTTGATACAAAGTTTTCTTCTTCCCGAATACAAATATTTTTTCAAGTATTTGTTAGAAATAAATATTCATAAAATAAACATTATTTGTGCCGTTCCGAATACCGTATTCGGGTTCGGCTCCACCCCTACTGCAGGTGGCGCCAGTGTACGGCAGCCTACCCTGTCAGTGCGCCCCAGGGCAGCTGTGGCTACAGTGTAGCTCATCACCACCAGTGTGTGAATGGGTGAATGACTGTGTTGTGAAGCACCTTGGGGGGTTCTAGGACTCTCCAAGGTGCTATAACAAATGCAGGCCATTTACCATTAAAGACACAGTGTGTAATGCAGTTTTTTTTACTTATTTACTATCAAATTCTGTGTATCCATTCACAAACTTGTCCTTTTTCATTAATTACTCTCTCCAATATCAATTCCAAATATTCCTATTAGCTTGAATTTCTACATTATTATATACATACTGTAAAGTGTGGTTGACGCTCTATAGCCATTTTGAAATACCGTAGCTGTTTAGGGACATACAAGACATAATGCTCTGCGTTTCACGTTTGCACTTTGATATGAAAGTTTTCCTTCTCCCTCTAAACGGACTCTCGATTCCCTGAGAGAGACGCTGACTGCAGGAAGCAGCAGAAACCGTAAATCAAAGGTGCAGACGGTTGAAAGCTGGTGTGTGGTGTTTTCTGTGTGACCCCTGAGGTAGCTGTCAATGATACAGTGTCTCCCTTCCCCCCACAGCACCACTACAACACATTACCTTTTTGATGCCTGTGGGCTACCGTAGCTGCAATACCGTCTCTGAACTGCGTGGTGCTAAAGAGTCAAATTGTTCACCCACTGGGGCTTAAAACATGGCAGCTCTAATTTGATTAAATTGGACTGTAACATTGACAAACATGATTTGTTCATTTTCTTTTGATGACATTTGCTGTGATGGGACATAGAATTTAATGAATGAATAATGATCATCAATAACACGTGGACAACATTTAAATTACTAATCAAATCCAAAAGAAAAGCCCTGTTGATAGACACAACTGCTCATATTTATATTCTCTACAGTCATTTTAATTTCAGCACAGATTCTGTTGTGATTTTATTGTTTTTTTCCAGCCTGGGAAACACCCATGAATAATAAACGTCCTCTCCCACAACTAAAACCCTGTTAAATCTGGAAATCAAAAGTCCAAAGTGAGAATATCCACATGGCCTCTGGCATCATTAGACTTCTTTTACTGTTTGGTTCCCTGCATGAATAAGTCTCTCCGTGTCTTGAGGATCCATTTAAAGGGTGTAGGACAGACGTTTCTATAAACACAAACTGTGTGATGAAAGTTCATAGCCTTTCTTTATTTTCATTCTGTTTTAAAGTCACTTCCTCACATGTGTTCTCTTAATCAAACCTTATATTAGCGTATCAAGCGTGTGACAAGTGCTCCTCCCATCTGAAGCTGTGATATAAAAGTGGATTAAGTTCTTCAGGATTACAGTGAATTACTGCTTCCTGTTGGACCAAAGGAGTTTATAAACTACAGTGTTTATTTACTATAGCAACATTATCACATGAGAGATTTCTGTCCTCAGAATGCAAACCTACAAGTGTTTTGACTAGGGGTGGGACTCGATTAAAGAAATTTATCTAATTAATTAGAGGCTTTGTAATTAATTAATCTTGATTAATCGCATTTTAATCGTTCAAGAACATTTGCCCCCAAAGCAATTTTTTTTAAATTAAAAATAATGAGACAGAGCATCAAACAATAGTCATTGA
This sequence comes from Aphyosemion australe, assembly GCA_006937985.1. Lineage (NCBI taxonomy): Eukaryota > Metazoa > Chordata > Actinopteri > Cyprinodontiformes > Nothobranchiidae > Aphyosemion > Aphyosemion australe. The sequence continues at coordinate 1,197,293 of SSNS01000162.1, read as the reverse complement.
CATTATTATTGTAAACACACTTTTAATTTCTAAAAAAATGCTTTTAAATTGTATTTCAATTCAAAACAGGAGAAAAATTATATATACGTATATTACTGGCAAAAATAGGAGAGACCTAAAAGTTCAATACTATTTTAAGTACATTTTGATAATGGTATTGTCTTTAAAATAATAATAATAATAATAATAATAATAATAATAATAATAATAATAATAATAATAATAATAATGGGTTGATAGAATGTGTGTGCAATTTGATTTGATTTAGCATCATTAGAGACAGAAATGAAGGCAAAAACACATGAAGAGGGATTTCTGATCACTCATTTGATTGTAGTTTTAGTTGTGTTTGGAACACATTTAGGGCATGTATTTTGCTGCTAAACTTCAACATCCCCCAATTGGGGGACCCTCTGGCTTTAAGGGTTAAATGCATTCATTTTTTTCAACGCGTTATTTTTTTCTAATTAATTTATCATAACTAATGCGTTAAATTCCCACCCCTAATACAGTGTGTGTATATATATATATATATATATATATATATATATATATATATAGTGAGAGGGGTGTTTTCCTAAGTGGTTGTAGTTGTATTTACATACATTTTATTGGTTAGGAATCACTCACCTCAGATCATGACAAAAGTGTATTTCCAGGACAATTTGTATAGTTATACAGCTATGAGTTACTGCTCTGTTTTTATCCTGAAGATGAGTTTCTCTTCAGCCATAAAGGAAGAAAAACCCTCAGTGGTCTTTGGAATAACTTGAAACTGACTAAAGTAAAAATAAAATGTGCTGTATTCTAATGTCCAAGCTGCTAAAGGCTATCTCTATACATTCTGATGTCCCTGTAAGGTCCACAGTACAGAGGACAACCCAACGTAGCTCACATGAAAACTGGTAGAAAACATAAATGTCTCTGAAGGTTCATCTCTCCCTGATCTGATTTAGAGTAGAACGGTTCGATGGAAGAAGACCCAGGATGACTTTACAACTGGCAGAAAAACAGAAACCACAGGAATTTGTCAGAATTGTTGACAACTCAGCTGATTAGATTTTTTGAGAAAATTCTTTGGATTGATGGAAAAATTGTTTGTCAAATCAGATCTGCCCGTTGTTTACTAAAGCAATAATGAAGCTTTGGAGGCAAAGAATACCTTACAGGTGAAATTCAAAAAACAAGAATATGATGTAAAAGTTCATTTTTGTCAATAATTCAGCTTAAAAGGTGAAACGAACCTAGATGAGATCGACTCATTCCGTGCAAATCTAGATATTTCAGCCTCTATTAGTTATAATTGTGATGATTATGGCTACAGCTGATGAAAAACCCACATTCTAAATCTCAGACAATCAGAATATTGTGAAAAGGTTCAATATTCTAGACTCAAAGTGTCACTCTAATCAGCTGATGAACCCAGAACACCTGCAAAGGCTTCCTGAGCCTTTAGATGGTCTCTCAGTCTGAGCTGGATCACTGACATAAATGGACTTTTGCACCAGATTCTGTCTCCAGTACCTACTAAAAACATGGCGGAGACTGGGTTCTCCTCCTTTCCCACTCTGGACGAGTGAGTCCAATCAAATCTCGAGACTATCAAGACCTTTTAAAGTCAAAAGTTCAGAAAGCTTCGTTACCTTGGTTACAGATATCCCAGACGAGTTTCTTTCACTTCATTTTTCATTTTGTTTTTCTCTTTGAGCCAAAATTCAAAAGCAATGTCTAGTTTTTATTTAGTTGCTTTTCAGTAAATTACTATTACTTTTGTCAGTTTTAAGATTATTTCAGAGATCTGCACTCATGTAGTCCCAGCTGCTTTAGCAGAACGCTTTCATTTTGTTCATGAGGATTTTAGATCAAACACCAAAACGTCTGCCATCACTGCCCTGACTTTAACGAACAAGGTAGCAGCCAGTTGCCAGCAGAAGGAGAACAACTGTGAAAACAACCTTGATAAACTGTATCCTCCCCCCACATCAGTCCCTTGACCCCTGCCCTCCTGATGCAGCTGAAAATGCATTAAGGAAGAACGGAGGAGAGACAATGGGCTCAATTTTCAGAGACATTTGCTTCAACACACTCCTGCACGCTCCCAGGAGTCTGTGCTCCTGTCTGTCGGACATTTGTCAAGTCAGGAGTTGCATTTTAAGATGCATGACAGGCTTTTACATTGGGAGGTGTCTTTAGGCCCCTCCTTCACGATTCTGAGAGCTGCCATTAAAAAAGCACTTACGTCACCTGATCATGTGGGTCCACCATATTAAACGGCAAAAGCATAGTAAACAGTGAGAGAAATGAGCCAAGGGCCTGAGACTGTTTTTTTGTTGTTTAGCATGACTTCAATACGCTGGGTACTCTGGTTTCCCCTCACACACCAAAAACATGCATGTCAGGATAACTGGAGACTCTAAACTGGAGTAAGTGAGTGTGTGACTGTCCATTTGTGTCCCCGTGATGGCCTGGAGACCTGTCCAAGGTGTCCCCCACTTCTCACCTGTTCACTGATGGAGTTAGGCCCCAGCTCCCTACTGAGGATGAGGGAAAACCTTTAATAAATTCTGTATGACACGACTCACCAATTATTTTCTTGTTTATTAAAAACACAAAAGTTTCTACCTGTTGGTAGTTTTAGCAAAAAGTCTTATCAACTGATTTTAGTAGAAAATGATAAACGACACACTTGTATAGCGCCTTTCAGAGTCAGAGGACTCCAAAGCGCTTTACACTACAGTGTATCATTCACCCATTCATACACTGAAAAAAGTTTTTCTTTGTAACTACTTGAAAAAATCTCTTCAACTGGTAACACACAATTACATTAGGTTTGTTCAAAGTAAGACTTATGGTTAAATTAAAGTAAAAATGTCATTTAGATTGAATTGAAATAGTAAATTAATTAAAATTTAAAAAACACTTTGGTGCAGTTTAATAAAAGAAAGAAAATCAACTCAATATTTCCCATGACCTGACTGGGACTTGAACCCAGATCTCCCAGTCCCAGGATAGACACTCATAGCTGGTTAGCTAACTTAATATAAATCAGTGCTAAATAAATGTGAATTATAATAGAAAACAAGTACATTTTTTTATATTTTTAATAAACTTTTTTCACAAAACCAAAAGTTTAACTGAAACCAACACAGAAGACTTAAACCAAAATGGCTCGACCAGAATCAATCCCAGGACGAAACAAAATAATCAATCCCAACTAAACAAGCATCACAGTAGAAGTTTCCATTTCAACAAACGAGTTTCAATGCAGACGCTTAATTCGTGTCTGTGCCCTCTGCTAGAAAATGGGGCTGAAGTCAACTTCCAAGGTGCAAAGATACTCAACGTGATGACGTCATACGCATGTGTTGATGCCACTTAATTTCAGCACTTTGGATCATATGAGAAAATTACTTTACACTTAGTTGGACAATTTCAAGTTGCTTGCGACCACATTTATGCAGTACGATTCTTAAACTACATCAGATTTCAGTAAAATTTGACATTACATTAACTGCTGCCAAATACACTTCTTAGAGTGCACACACATTCACACACTGATGGTGATGAGCTACAATGTAGCCACAGCTGCCCTGGGACGCACTGACAGGGGCACCACCGGTCCCTCCGACCACCACCAGCATGCAAGGTGGGTTAAGTGTCTTGCCCAAAGACACAACAGCAGCATTCCCTGCCGGGAGCCGGGATCGATCCGACAACCCTCTGATTACTGGACAACCCGCTCCTGAGCGATAAAATAATCACTGATAAAAAAAAGTTGTTTTAATCAGTCAGTTAAACGTCTTGATTTTAAATTTGATGTAATTACTGGATGTACAACAGATTCATTCTTGAGGTGAACCCCTATGGCTTACAGACTCTAGTAAAGAATACAAATGACTAAAAATGGAGTCAGAGCTATTAAAACACTAGAGCCTTGTGTTTCAGGCTGTGATGAACCCAGAGTAAATGAAATCTCTGGTTGTTTTGTGGTCTTTCAACAGAAATCAAACCATTACTTTTATAAACTCTGGTGTCAGTCTCTCATTTCTGCTGCAGCCCACAAGCTGACACTCCTCCTTCTGTCAGAAAGGATCTTGTTTTGACAGCGAGTTATAAATACGAGTGTGAGAATCGGATTTACACACACTCAAAATCAGGGCTGCTTTTTATACCAGAACAAAAACAGCCGCAGTGCTGGTTTCCTGAAAAGATAATTATGCATCCCACCAAAGAGGATCGGCAGAAAATCACAATACCCTGTTTTCTCCTCCATGTGTCAGTCATCTGAGGTGAACCACGGACTGGAGGAGAAAATGGGAGGACTATTATGCAACATAATGTAAACAAAGATGAGACTGTGTCAAGAATATGCATATTCAGAGGAGGTGGAAGAAATGGGTGAGATGAAGCTTTTCTGACCTTAAACATGGGAAAACCTACGGATGACTTTCATCTCTCTTCTATTCGGGTTGACTGGTGTGTTTATCGGGCTCAATAATGACACGTGTAAGTTAAACAGAAGCATCTCTGACCGGGACAAAAGCAGATGGTATTATCGGTGTCACACAAGCCCCCAAACAACAAAGGAGCCAAAAGCGTGCCGACACCACTTCCTTTTCCTCCTGGAAGCTGATCGGATGAAGTCAAACGTGGAGCTCAGGATCATACAGCTACAAGTGTTTGTGAAGTGGAGGTCTTACAAGGCTTAAAGAAAATCCAAGATGAAATCCCAGTCTCCTGCAGCAGTCCTGTGATCTACAAACACGACGATGATCTTCCTGCCTCTGATCTGGGAGGTTTGAAACCATAACAGCGTCTTTGAAAACCTGCAAGCAACAGATGCCGGTCTGTCTATCTGTCGTGATGTCATTCAATAACAAATCCTGCAGCTGCTCGCAGCTTCCTGCTTCTGCTACTGTCACACTTGTGCTCCTCATAGTCCTGACAACAAACTTCATCAGTTCCAGTGTTTTAATGGATCAGAGCTGAAAGCTTAAAACGTGCAACCAAGTTCAAATATAACAAAAAAGCTGGTCTTTTAAACAAAAGCCTTGTTCTCATTCTTACAGCGTCCTTAAAACTTGAACATTTGAAAAAAAAGCTAAATGAAAGCTAACTGACTGATGGTGTGTGTGTGTGTGTGTGTGTGTGTGTGTGTGTGTGTGTGTGTGTGTGTGTGTGTGTGTGTGTGTGTGTGTGTGTGTGTGTGTTTGTCCATGCATGTGTGTATCAAAAGATCTGGGGTTAGATTTTGATCATTTACAGAATTATTTATGTTTTTATTTAGTTCTGCTTTGACATTTTCTTTTAAGCCGCTGATATTTCAGCTATCTTAATTTGTTTGATTGTACTGAATGAGGACCCCCTCAAAAACAAGATGGATCCTCAGTGAACATAAGTTAATAAATAAATAAATTTAGACACAACTGATTTGACCTAATCATGATTTTAATACATAAGTTTATAATAAACTTCTAAAACCACATTTTGGTCTCAATCTGTGCAAAAATCCCATCAGCGACCGTCACTCACTTTCCTGCCCTCCCTCCTGCTTATGGTCCAAACAACAGGTGATCATCACAAATGGGTGAAGTGAATGACGGGATGGGGGAGGGAGGAGACCATTCATCACCCCGGGGCTGTTACCCAACCAAGAAAACACACTCACACTTGAGCGGACATCTCCATCCAAGAGCACTTAATGGAAAGCTAAACAAACGGCAGCCCTGGGGTCAGCCTCTGAAGGCCACACAACTGGGCTTGGGTCCGTGTGGAAGAGGGGTCTTCTAGTGGTGTGAAGTTTAAAGAAGATGCTCAATCACAAGGGGGGGGGGGGGGGGGGGGGGGGGGGGGGGGGCAGGGCAGGTCTGCCATGAAGCAAACTGAAGCACCACGGGACGATTTAATTATTGGTCCAAATAAATGTTCTTTAGAAGATTTCCAACATGCATAAAGCAAAAGCAACACTTTTAGTCAAGATTTACATTGAATCATAGACTGAAAATTCTATTTTGTGTTTTTTTTTCTTTTAAAACGACTGTAAAATAAATTTCTTGCAGTTTGGTCCAAGTTCTAGTCAGGCTGACTCTCAAACAGCAGCATCAGCATGTCTGAACGTGTAGAAACGTCTCTTTCAGCTGATTTCATCCATCTTTGTTCCATCCAACAAGCCCTCTTATTAAGCTAGAATGAATTACAACGTTAACTGTTGTCCTTGACATGAAAACTTGCTTCATCTGTAAATGAATGCATGAGAACAGGGTGACCTGTTGTTTAAAATATTTTTAATTCAGCTAAATATCTTAATTTAATGTTGTTTCTCTGTCTCCTTTGGTATTTTTTCCACACTTGACACCATGAATCATCTGGTCACAACCGAGACATGAGTCTGAGGCTGAACATTTCAGTCAAAGGCTAAAGACCTCCTGACCTTTGACCTGAAACTGAGACCACACTTACGCACGAGTCTGACCACTAAGACAAAGCAGCTTTGTGGAATTACAGCAACTCTAAATCAGCACTTTGCTTTTTATCCTTGTTTCAGCACCATTCCTGTCCACCAGGGGGTGCTGTAGCGTAACAGCGCTCAGAGCCCAGTGGACCAGACGGGCAAATCTACGTCCAAGCTCAAGCTCATAAGTGCAGCCTGGAGTAGCAGTAGGTTTAATGTGTGTTTATGCTTGATGACAGGAGCTTATGATTATCAGCAAAGGTGGCGTCACAGAGGGTACCACAGGCAGCAGGTGCAGACGGGGTCCAGAAACAAGTTCATCCAGCATCTGAAGCTTCTGCTCTGTCTGTAAAAGTGAAGCTCTAAAGATGCATTCATTATAACTAATGCTGGTTTTTACCTTTTACAAATGACTCCGCAAGACTCCAAGACAAACTTCCTTATCAACACTGAGGAGCAGATGCGGTTTATCAGAGAGTTTAGCAACAGCAGAGCTGCTGTAAAATTGATGGTTGCATCTGTAAATCACCATCATTAGTTTTAGGAGCGTTTACTCCTCTCTGAATCCAGTCTCTGAGCTGCAATGTGCCGCCAGGCTTTGTGGAAAAAGCTGGAATCCATTATTTTGGTCATCACTAGTTAATAAAGTTTTTTTAGCCTCTGTTAACCTGACATGAAACAGTTGTGTGAAGCTCTGAAGTTCAGGCTGTCCTCTCTGCAGAAACTTTCACCATCTCTTCTGGTGTGACCTCAGGACATTCCTGGGCCTGTCCACCTAACTTTTCACCAGTATGATCCCACCCCTGGATGTGCCTGAACCACCTCAGCTGGCTCCTAACAATGAGGAGGAGCAGCGGATGCCTGATTTCTCCTCCATCTGCTCAAATGTGGAGTCAGACACTGACGGCATTGACGGAGACGTTTTGCTTTCAGACTTCTCTGCTACCTGGGGACTGTTGCAAAGCAATTCCCCTGCAGGACAAGAGAGGGCGTAGCGCTTATCTATGGATATCCTGCCACCCTTCTCTGGTCCACCATAGTGTATTTACTAGGGATGTGTATTGGTAAAATTCTGGTGATATGATACGTATCACGATACAGGGAGACGATACGATATATCACGATATATTGCGATAATTCAGCCAGACGATATTAGCGATTTTTTTAGACTGAATTTATTGTAGGAAAATTCAATAACCAGTCCAAACTGATACGTAACATGTTTAACATGAGGTATCTGAACCATAATTTACATTTACATTTTAATGGTGGAAACAAAACCCATTGCACACTGCTGCCAACTAGCGGTCGGCGTTTGAATTGCACCAAAAGTAAAGAAAATACACAAATGTTTGCATGTAAATTCTTCCAAAAAATCGATACACGGCTTTTGAATATCGATATAATATCGCAGGAAAAAATGTTGCGATATATTGCCATATCGATATTTTCTTACATCCCTAGTATTTACTATTGTGTGTTTAAATTGTGTTTATGTATTTCCAAGACTTTTGACCATGGACTAATGTGTCCCTCATTCTTCTCCACCTCCCCATGCAGTCGCCACCTCCAAACTCACGTTTTCCATAATTTCCTTCTACGAATAAAAAGTTTGATCCTTCAGTCACCGGCGTAGAAACGTTTATATCGTCTGACATTTCTCAATCTGCTCCGTGTCTGCTGCTAGATAACTTCCTCACTCTTTATGTTTTTGAGGTGGGAATGGAGAAGCTGTTGACAAATTTAAGTGCATCCTAACCAATCACAGGCTTGTGGTCTCCATTGCTTTCGACGGACAGTTAAAAAATTGGGCATGTCTCTGTCACCCTCTGCAGGCCTGCTGCAGAGCACTTGCATTGATGCGTTGTGTGTCTCCGTACTGACACAGATGGAGAAGTATAAATCAGGCAATCAGGGTTTAAAAAGCTTGTCGGTTGAGAACCATGCCCTTATATTGTCCTTGTGGACCACTAGAACAGTTTAATGTAAGTGATAACTCGTAGTGTTTCTCGGTGAAGTCAGTTAACGACAGCATTGTTGAGTTAGCCTCTTTGTGTCTTTGCACGGGTCTTTTTATTGTAGCTCCTTTAAGTTGCATCATTCTTTCTTCCATCTTTGCTCTCGTTTGAACAGTTTCAGGTCCTGACCTTCAGATAGCAACTGCTCCCCTGCACAAAAATGTGTTCTTGTATGTACATGTGAGAGGACTGGAGGAAAAGACCTCACACTCACTCTGCTAACATGATTTTAAACCCTGTATGGTCCCGTCATCAAGCATGATGACTTAGTGGCTGTCATGAGCTCCATCTGCCACCATAGCCAACATCATGACAGCCATGACTGTCACCTCACCCTGCATAACATAACATGCATACAACATGCATTCCTCTGGTTCCTCCGACCTGCAGAACCATCAGCGCACATGTCCGGGCATGTCCTCTTCTTACTCTGGCATGGTTGTGACTTCATCAGGGTCCACTGAGTGCAGACCTGCCGTTACTATGATGCTGTCAACAGAATGTATTTGAACTTGATTTTACAGTCAACCTGTTTCAGTGTTTTCACTTTGATTCTGTTTCTCTGTCTTTATGTTCTGATGCTTTTATTTTCTATGTTTCCCAAGATTCTAGGCTTGATTCTGGCTTTCTTAATTAATAAGAATTAATTTCTTTTTGCTGAATTTTCACTGAACTGGATGAAAATATATTGCCTAAGGCCAGAGGTGAAACTGGAAAAATAAGAATCTGGTGCAAAAGTTCATTTATGTCTGTAATTCAGCTTAAAGGGTGAAACTAATCCAGACTTACTCCATGCAAAACATTTCAGCCTTGTTATAATTGTGATGATGAAAACCCCACATTCTAAATCTCAGACAATTAGAATATTGTGAGAAGGTTCAATATTCTAGACTCCAAAACACCTGCAAAAGGTTCCTGAGCCTTTAGATGGTCTCTCAGTCTAAGTTGGATTACTGACATAAATGGACTTCTGCACCAGATTCTCATTTCTCCAGTTTCACCTGTAAGATCCAGTTCTGTGGCCAGTGCACCTGTGATGCTAGGCTATAGCATGTTAATAAAAGGCTAAAGTCAATCATATGCAGTGCAGGCGGTCTAGATGCTAGGCCAGTAGTGATGTTGTGTTGCGTCACCATGGCGATATGTAGCTAAATGTGCAGAGAAAAGACAGGTTGAACGGTTGTAGACATTTTTCTTTCATATATTTCGGTCCAGTCCTGAATAAGTGCTGTAATTTCTATTAAGTCAGAGGGTTTGAGTCATGAAGAGTGGAAATGCAAAAGCCTTTTCAAGCCCAAACAAATAGTGTCAATGTTTTCACACAAGAAACATGTAACTGAACTATAAGTGCAACAAAAATCACAATGACCAAGGTAGAAGTTCTAGATGCTCAGAGGATCAGAATCTTTCACAGAAAACAAACAAATAAAACAAAAACAAAGCATCAAAATCAAAGAGACAGAAGCAACTAAAACAATGGAGATAATTAAAGTAACTAAAACACAATAATTTAATCTGAACTGGTTATAAAAATGTCTTCAGCTGCTTCTAAAGGAGTCCAGGTAGAGAGGGAAAGTTTCAACTTTTATTCTATAAAAAAGAAAACAATATGTTGGAGCATGAAATGAAATTAAGTAAGCTAAGATTATTTTTAAATTTCATACAAAACCACAAATCAGATATCAACTTACTGTCAAAACTTAAAAGTTAAGTAATACATTCTTTTATTTGTAATTTGTAGAGAAAACCAATAAGAGGGATTTGCTTACACCTAGTTGCTCTGCACTTTGCGCTTTTCAAGGCAATTTCCATTATTCACGCACACATTCACACACTGCTGGTGACGGTAAGCTACCATGTAGCCACAGCCGCCCTGGAGCAGGTTGCCATTTCCGCCATCAGCCCGTCAGATTACCACCAGCACAGAAATCTGATTTGGACCTTTGAATAACAAGTTTGAACAAAGTTTGAATATTTGCAAAGTGCTTTGACATTTATTTTAGAGCAAAAAGTATGGAAAACGTAATCGAAATAAAAGTGTAATAATAAAGTTACCTGGTACCATGCCAGCAGTGCCTTCAGACCCTCGGTTCAGCTGCAGCGGTGCTCAGGGAAGAGCTGGACTGACAAGTGCACATGTGGGGAGAATAAGTTATGATCTGTGACAGCTGGAGCAACACACACACACACACACACACACACACACACACACTCACTCACACGCACACACACACACACACAGTCATGGTCACAGAAAATCGGTTTAATAGAATTCTTGGACCCAGTTTTGTACTGGTCTTAAGGGGACAGGGGATATTAAACCAGTCACTAGAAAGCCAACTGCTATAAAATCTACCTTATGAAGTGGTTGTTAGTTGGGCTGAAGGTTAGGGTTCTGCAGGGCAACAACCAGAGACAGAGTTGATGATTGTGCAAAAAGAAGTTTATTAAAGTTGCTAATAAAGTCAGAGGTTGGATGACTCAGGAGAGTAGAATGGAACAGAGATCGTCAGAATATTTGTAATATTTGTAATAACATGAATCCAAATGAGGTTCCTTAAACCGTCCCTGCTTCCAGGTCTGGAGCAGAGGAGTGTTGTCCAGAAACCGAGACGATAAAGAGGAGAGCGATGGTGGAGAGTGGGCAGGCCTGTTGTGTAAGAAATGTGGGTTGATGCAGATGAGAGAGTCCAGCCAGGAGAACCGTGAGCTGGAGGAGAATCCAGGAAGCAGAATTCACAGAACAACAAGAGAGTTTATTTAGGTGATTTTAAAGTTCTTTAACGCTAGAGAATGAGGGGGGAAGCATGGATGTGACAGCCAAACATACTGGGGTTAGGTGTGACCCTGAATACAGCAAACTCAAGTCTAACCAGAAACAGATAAATGAGAGAATAAACACGACTAGCTAAAAAACCTGCATGTTAGTATCTGTAAATACCTGCAGCTGTAAGCTACAACTAACAAAAAGATTATAACAACACTGGTTTATGGTATTTCTACATTAAATGTGTGTATTGACATCGTTTGGCATTCTGTTACCATCCAGGTGTAACAAGTCAGCTTCTGTTTGAAACTTGGTGAATTTGTCAGATCTAACTGGCTTTTTAGGAAGAGAAGGTGCTGATGCGTGTGAGCAGGCCTGGCTGCTGGTGGGGGTGAGCTGCTAGCTGGGAGAGGCTGGGATGGGAAGTCTGGGAAAGTCCTAATGACAGACTAGTGACGAGACGAGACACAGAGCCATAACATGAATCACATGGTAATTAATGACCAGGTTCCCATGGCTGGGACTTGTTTGATGGTAAAACAAAAGCTATCTGGTCCACGCAAGCGATGTTTACACACCCACTGAGAGATTAGCAAAGAAGGAGGCGGAGGTAAGAGAGGTGTGTGTGGCTAAGGTTAAAGAGAGCTCTTCAAGTGGTGTTTGTGATAAGAGGAGGCCAGGTAAAGCGAGGCTGGGGTGGACCGGAGCTAATGAAGGAGTTCAGGGCCAGCTGGCT
>SSNS01000162.1:1057821-1180321 GCA_006937985.1 Aphyosemion australe | reverse complement strand
CTGTTGCAGTCGGAGACAGCGCAGACCATCATCTCTAACTATCACTGGATAAGCAGCAGAACTCCTTTTCTGCTCCATTGTCATAGCAACCAGTTCTTCCTGCTGCAGGCCGGAACAAAATCTGTCACCTCAATGTTGTAATTTTTTGCACTGTTTGTGTTTGATTTAGTAGTTTCTTTCATGGTTTTAGCTCATGCTGACACAGCTAACATGCTACTCCTGTGCATTCTGAACCAAAGTGTTCTATTCTTACATTTTTGCATTTTTTATACCTTTCGCTGTGTTCAGAAATGCATCTCAAAAGATGATCCTGTCCTCCAGTTTTTACCCAGACTTCCAGAAATCCATCTCTGATATTCCATGCAGATTCCTCAGTGGGACTTTTTACCATAAAGGCATACCAGAATGCAGGTGAACAAACAGGACTCACCCTCTGTAGAGCACCAGATATTTGTTTCCTGCTAAGCCCCCGTCAAACATGATCTTGGTGCTCGGAGACCAAACTAAACACAGCCGAGTCAGAGAGGAACAGAGCGAGATAGGAACATACACACTCAAATCCACGTGTCTTCATTAATGCATTATACAGATTAAAGACTTGTTTAACCTGGCACGCTGAGAAAGAACACGACTCATCTTAGAAATCACCCCTGGTGGATGAAAATAGTATTTAACCTACTGGAGAATGATGCACAATATCAAAATATAACTTTATACACAGATATGCACAATATCATCATACACACCAATGGGCCAAAATTGGGACAAAGTTGTGGACAAAACTCAATATTTATTGAAAAATTACTGCAAAAGTTCACATTTTCCCTTATTTCCAGATATGCATTGTTTTGTTTCATTTGGAAACAAACTTATTTTTGCATAAACACTGAATCTGGAATATCCACATTACACACGAGCAAGTACATTTGTATTAAAACACACATCAGTGGTATTTGTTACTTATTATCTACATTTTTTATTAGTTTTTTTGAATCTTTTATGCATTTCTGTTTTTTTCTTTTCTTGTTTACTCTTCATTCTTATTTTTTACTCTCCTTTTTGCTCCTGTAATGAATATAATTGCTGCTGTGACACCAAAATGTCCCCACTGAGGAACAATTAAAGGATTTTCTTTTCTATTTTTATTTTATTCTATCTGTATCCTTCCCAGTTCCTCTTTAAATGTAGGTTAAATCATTTTAACAGGACAAGAATAACCCAAAAAATAATTTCATTCAGTAAAAATGTAATATCTCAGCTATTAACCCTTTAATGTCGCAAATTCACATCAAACTGCTTCCGCTCCAAATGCAACCATAACACCATCCGTAATTCTCCACTGCCCAGTGATGCATTTCCAACACATTCCTGTATTTTTGTCAAATTTTTTATCTCAACTTAATTTAGCATCTGCTTGAAAGCAAAAACACAAGTGAATATTTTTTCCACATTTGGAAATAAATCCAGGCGTTAAGGGGTTAACATTCATGCTTTGGGGCAGAAAAAGTGCATAAAACCATAATAATTCAAGCTCAGTTTGCTCCACTCTGATTTACTCTGATGCACATTCAAGCCAGTTACCTGCATCTCTGGGGTTAGGCTCTGAGCTGAGGAAGACTCCTGTGTTGTTTAGTTCATCTTCACCAAAGAGAAGCGTTGCTCACACAGGTACGTGCTGCTGAACATGGAGAACTAGGGATGTAAGAAAATATCGATATGGCAATATATCGTGATATTTTTTCCTGCGATATTATATCGATATTCAAAAGCAGTGTATCAAATTTTTGGAAGAATTTACATACAAATATTTGTGTTTTTTCTTTTCTTTTGGTGCAATTCAAACGCCGACCGCTAGTTGGCAGCAGTGTGCAATGGGTTTTGTTTCCACCACTGAAATGTAATCCCTCTATTATGGTTCATGGTAAACATGTTACGTATCAGTTTAGACTGTTTATTTCTTTATTTATTTATTTATTAACTTATATTTTAGGAGGATAAAACCACTTGAGATGTATCATCTCGTTTCCGAGTGGGTCCTCCAACAATAATGTAAATAAAATACAAGAAAGCAGAGACAATAACGAATCGACAAGTCTGAAACATAAATCACAAACAAGACAACAAAATCTACCAAAAAAAAAAATAATAATAAGAAGAAGAAATAAATAAATAAAATCCTGCTGTGGTACAAACAAAAGAGATAGACGTAAATATAATACTTTAGCTATACAGTCGTAATCTCAGGCAGTGGATTCAAAGCAATTACAAGTCTGCTTCTAAATAAGCGAAATGAAGATAAAGATCTTAAATGTGCAGGTAACATGTTCCAGTCCCGAGGAGCTTTAACACAGAATGTTTCCCTACTTCTTTTTTAAATCGAGGTGTTAAAAAAGAGAGCTGATCATTTATCCTAGTGTGATACACAGAATTAAAGGGTAAAGACACTTAACCCGAATTGCCTCTGTTGGTGGTGGTCAGAGGGGCCAATGGCGCAACAATGCAGCCTCGCTTCTGTCAGACCGCCCCAGGGCGGCTGTGGCTACTCAGTAGCTTACCATCATCAGCAGTGTGTGAATGTGTGAGTGGATGCAGCGTCTTTGCGTGTCCTAACAAAGCGCTATATAAGTTCAATGAATTATTATTATTATAACCAAATCAAAGGCTTTAGTTAAATCTAGAAAAATAGCACCAGTAATTAGGCTATTGTCAAAGCCAGAATAAACATCATTTGTGAGTTTCAACAGAGCGGTAGCTGTAGAGAAGTGCTTTCTAAATCCTGACTGGCATTGTGAAAGTAAGTTATTAGTGTCAAGATAATCAGATATTTGATTAAATATCAGTTTTTCAAAAACTTTTACAATTGAGTTAATTATTGCAATAGGCCTGTAGTTGTTGAGTTCACATGTATCACTCCCCTTATGAAGAGGAAACATCTTTGTACATTTTAAGGACTGTACATGTGTTAAATGAAAGATTAAAAAGTATAGACAAAGGGCAGGCAAGAACATTAGAAGCAATTTTGCTTGAAGAAAGAGCTTTTATGATCTTGACCACATCATCTGGGAAAATTTCGGAAAAGGAAAATGAACTTGCACATTGTTGGGGCAAGGTATAAGAACCCAAAGGAACTGAGGAGTCAAGCTGAGGAGATTTAGCAAAATACTGGCTAAAGCCTTCAGCAATTGTAGCTGGGTTGTTAGTGAGCTTATCATTAACCCTCAAATTAGTTGTTTTGGTAGCCGTCTTCCCTCGTAAATCATTTATTTTCTTCCAGAATTGCTTTGGGTTGTTAAAATCATTGTGGAAGTTGTTCCTAAAAAAATTTTTTTTGGCATTCCTTGTCTGTGTAGTGCAATAATTCCTCAATTGTCTATATTCCGTCCAATGACTAGGATGATTACTAAGTTTAGCTGTTTTCCATGCTTTATCACGTTTCTTAAAAAGAGCAATCAGTTCATTAGTAATTGAGTTTATTGAAATTTCCTACAATAAATTCAGTCTAAAAAAATCGCTAATATCGTCTGACTAAATGTATCGCAATACATCGTGAAATATCGTATCGTGATACGTATCGCATCGCCAGAATTTTACCATTTGAGCAGCTAAGGCCGGAGTTGGGTCAGTATGTCGGGGAGGAAAGATAAAACTACAGCATCTATTTTTCAGTTACAAGCGTTTACTGCATGTGTCCCTAAACTTGTCAATGCACATGAGAAACAATCAGATTTGAGTTCTAATCCCTCCAGAACAAACAATGCATGGAACCACACACTGGCTTGAGCATGTTTATCCTCACATGTCAACATGATACTGGGATTTTGAAAATAGACTGAGAGGCACTGGGAGGAACCTCCTTCTTATGTGAATTTCCTTGTTTATAAAAGAGTCTCATAAATCTATTAATACTTCACCTCCAATATGAATGCAACAAGGACTTCTAGTGGACCATTTTTCACCACCGTGCAACACAACACAGACTGCGGTGCACGTACACACTCCAGACCTGTGTGCAGTTGTTTGTTATCAGCAGGAACCCGGCTCTACAAGAGGGAGGAAATGTTCCAGGTTCCCACCATAATTCAACACGGCTCTAATCGGTAATGGTTACTTGATGAATGGAAGTCTACGGTCCGCTCAGGCCTTTGTTGCAAGCCGCAAACAATGACTCAGACGGGTATATCTGACAATTATAACCACAATTCAAGGACTTCTTGACATATCCCAATGCTGTCTCAACCCCCACCCCCTGCTGTCACTCATGTGGGCTGTGAAATGATAGGCTACATGTTTTCACACACAGTAAATCTGTGTGTCTGCTGCAGCTCATGCAGTTTGACCTCCACCATATTCATAAATGACACAAAATAGAAAAAAGACAAAGCAGAAGTTGAGTGAGTGATGACCTCCATGTTCCCATAGCTGGAAGTCGCGATCCAGCCTGCCTGCTCCCAGCTCCATGGCAACCGCAGCCTGCTCTCATCAGACTCACCTGCCACACCTGCGCCCAGTAATCATGCTGCTCACCTGTTTCACCAGCCATATAAACCCCAGCCAGGCACCAACTCTCTGCCAGATTACAGAAAGCCTTTGTGTGAGTACATGTTCATTTCCTGACTGATTCCTTGTTTTTGATTATCCGCACGTGCCTCGCCCCCTCTGGATACCTTGTCAGCCTCTGTTTTATGGATTAAGACCCTGATTTCACCGACAGCAGTTCACATACATACAGAAACGGACAAAAAAACAAGAAGTCCTCATATGCCTGAATTCACTAGTCTGACTGCAGTGGATGCTCAGGATCAGATATAACAACCCTGATTTCTTGTAGAGATCACTGACAGTAACCAGAGGAAGGCCAGCATTCTTTAACAATGTTCTGCAGACAGTTCCTCAGTGACAGTGACCCATACCAACAGATAAAAGAAAAGGTAAGAACAGATTCAATAAAACACTTTCATGAAAACAAGACTTCTGATAAAAGTGCATACGCTGGTGTGCTCTTTCACCACAGACTCTACTTGGGGTCCAAACCCCAGTTTGTCATCAATAAGAACTCCTAAATATTTGTATTGTGGCACCATCTCAACTGTCTGGTTGTGGATTACTACTGAGATAATTAGAGAAAGGACTTTCCTAAAATCTATACACATCTCATTTGTTTTAGCTACATTTATGTTTTTAAAAAGAGTCTTTACACCATTTTAAAAAGTCATTAACTACAAGACCGTGCTCTGTATTTTAATTGCTCAAGAGAGACACAATAACTGAGCAAACTTGATAATGTGGTGCTCAGTGCAACAGCTCTTGCAGTCATTTGTGTATAAAACAAATGAAAGTGGTGAGAGGACACAACCCTGTGGAGTTCCAGCTGATGATAAGATGGGTTCAGATAAAACAACATTTACTCTGACTTGTGTCCTCTCAGCAAAACAACCCCTGAGCCAGGAAATAAGACCAGAGTTGATATTATAAAGACGTCTTAATTTTTATGCTAAAACATGTGACTGGATACAATTAAAAGCAGAGGAGAAGTCAATAAAATGTAATCTAACCAGTGTCTTTGGACCCTCCAGGTTTTTAAAAACCTGATTCAAAAGTGTTCCCATTGCATCATCAACTCCTCTTTTTGACCTGTAAGCAAACTGTCGAGGGTCAAGTGTGTCCAGTACTGTGTCCAATAGTGACGCCTTTATTAGTTTCTCATAAATCTTCATAACTACAGATGTCCCCTTACCCCCAGTCCCACCCCATGCACAAACACACACTTAAAAGCTACATTGAAAGGACAACTGGCTGAATACAGATGAAAGAGGCAACAAATACTGCATACTCACACTTTCTCACACCTAGAGACAATTTAGTCTCCAGTAAACCTGGCGTGTTTTTGGTCTTGGAGGAAACCGGATCACCTGTAGGAAACTCAGAGAACATGCAGCGCCATGCATGAATGGAGAGAACACGCTAAATCCAAGCAGAAAGGTTTTGCAAGTGGAATTCAAACTCGCAATGTTCTTGCTGCAAGGCAACAGTGCTGTGAGCTGTGCTGCCATGCAGCCTGATAAGTGGAGTAAGCTGAGGGTGGACTATGCTGGGGTCAGTAAGTGAACATGTGTGGTTGTTCATGCATTAGTCCCAGATGGCAATGAGGGTGCTTTGTTTGGGTCTTCTCACTAATCAGGATTGGTGCCAGAGAGCTTTGGTAATGAGTAGGAGGAAAGGGTGTGTACCAGTGTGTTAGTAGGAGCTGTAATAACAGTCAGGTGTACACACGTGTGTTTATGTGAGGACCTCACATAGTTTGGTTTAACATAAGCATTGTGTTTAACCTAGAGCGGCTAGGTCACCATGGTAACAGAGCTGGACAGGGAGGGCTTGTCTGTGTGTAAAAGGTGAAACTAGTTCACTTTTCCTGATGAAATATTCATTTAATTTAACCAGTAGTTTATGGGACTGAATCTTTCCGCTCTGGTTCTAACTGGGAATGCTGGCTTTCCTGTCAGGATTTCCCATCACTTTACATAAACAAGACCTCCTGCCCTATATGACGTTCAGGTCTTATAAGTTCTGAGTGGAGAACGTTTCAAAGTCTGGGTAAAACGTGAGTTTTAATGTGACACAAACAGAGAATAAAGCTGAAAGCCTGAACGAACACCTGAACCACCATCCCAGAACCTCAGATATCTCAGTGGAGGTTCAGATTTTGTCGATCCAGACTAAAAGAAGAAATCCTTGACATGTTGAATTTGCTTCAAAGTAAAAACTTCAGGTGAAGGTTCATGCATAAGTGCTGTCCTGTGGTTTCTGAACAATAGTTATCTTACTTGGTCTTCTGTTTGAACCTCTTTTGGACTCACATATCTGATTGTATAAATTGAGGGTGTTTAAGGACAGGGGTACACCAGCAACTGGGCAAAGCAGAATTCCCCCCATCCTTGACCACCTCAGCCCAACATGTTTTACAGGACAAGGGCTTGAGCAGGAAGCTGAAGGGGGAGACAGGAATTAGGTAACCTCATCCATTCCACCTCCTCCCTACTCCCAAGCCTAATCCCCTAATGTTGTATACCTAGTGTTGTTATTTTCTTTTAGGTGAAATCAGGAGCTAGAAAATACCTCCAGGCACTAACAGCTGTTGGACTAAAAGGTGTTCTACATTAGATGATCTAGGTGATTACTTTTCTACAGAAGGGGATTGAGAATCCTCCCCCGTTTCTGCTAACGGTCTCATAGAAGCCAATCAGACCACTAACGTCTCCAACATGCTTCTCTGGCAAATTTAGACTTCTGCTGGAATTCTGTTCAGAAATACAAAATATGTCAGATTCATATTTTTCCCTACATGTAGGAACATTAACATTTCCTCCCAACACATCTGATACTCTGACTTACATAAAAGTGACCAGCAGCACCATTCAGGACCTTGGAGAGTGACCACTTTTTATCCACTGGACGTGAAAGCGCGAAACATTCTACGCATCAATTCGCTGCCGTTATAGTGGGTGAGTTCCTTTCCACCGGCAGCAAAGTCTAACATTTTGGACGCGTCCCAGAAGTGAAGAGACACTATCATCATGTTTTGAGTCTATTTTTTACAGGCTACATTTCCAAAACACATAAAACTGCAGTTTAGATCGGGCCAGACAGGAAGTCAAACACAAAAGCAGTATAAAATATCCAGAAATTTTCAAAATAAAAGTCACATGCAGCTACGTCATTTCCCCTGTGGTGGTGTTGAAATTCTCTCATGATTTTGTGACCTCATGGGATCAGCTGTGTGGAGCGCTTTCGCCTGTTTTGCATCAGAATTGCTCCCGGTTGGGAGTGAACTTGCGGGTAAAATGCCGCTATTACGTTTCGTTGTGTCCTTGGGCAAGACACTTAACCCACATTGCCTGCTGGTGGTGGTCGGAGGGACCGGTGGCGCCAGTGTATGGCAGCCTCGCCTCCATCAGTGCACCCTAGGGCAGCTGTAGCTACGATGTAGCTCATCATCACTAGGGTGTGAAAGGGGGAATGACTGATTGTGTTGTAAAGCGCCTTGGGGGGGGGGGGGGGGGGGGGGGGTGGGGGGGGGGGGGGGGGGGTTCTAGGATTCTGGAAGGAGCTATATCAAATACAGGCCAATTCACATCCAGTGGAAAGAATGGGTTAGTCTCACTGAACTAAATCAAAATTGATCTTTCGTTCTCCTTTTTGCCTCACCGTCACACGTCTGTGTTGGGTTATAGTAGTAGTATTTACAGCAGGCACTGCTGTAGAGCTTTTAATACTCTGAATTATCATGAAGCACGTTTTTCAGGTATGTTTGCTGACACGATGGCATCTCATGTCAGTAGAAAGAACTGCTGACACAGTCATGTCTAAAACCTACCTGTAGATCCCAGGAGAAGATACTGATTGGCCCAAATCTCTCTCCCTTAGCCGCTAGTGGATGACTTGGAAACAGACAATCATGGATTATTCCATGATGATCTCATGAAATTGGCAGGAGCCCAGTAAGCCTGGAAATCTTGGTAATGTGTTTTTTTTACCATGCAGCATAACATCTACCCTGTGACTATTTTAATGCAATTGAAATGATTATTGCTGCAGCAAGTTCTTGAAAGACAGGAGTTAAAATGAACTATTTCTGAAAGATCTACAGGAGTTGTAAACCTGTCCAAGCAGCTCACCGACACATGAGCTCATAACCAGCATTTTGACACAGAAATCAACTTTCTGAAACTTCAGAAACACACACACACACACACACACACACACACACACACACACACACACACACACACACACACACATCCCGCTTCCACACCCTCTGGCTCTGTGCCAACGCTCCACAGTTAAAGATTTAAAGCTGACAGAAAGTTTGAACAAACGATGCAGTTGGTGGTTTCCAAGCACGCTGCTTAGCAAATCATCATCAGCTGAGATGTGGTCATTACCAAGCCAACCACCGGAAAAACGAAGACAAACTGCTCGATTTTATGTTGAAGGAAGAGCCCTTTCATTTTCAAGCTATAGAGAACATGTAAGAACAAGAGCAAGAAGAGGTTATTACAGAGCAGCTGAGGCAGAGCGAAGCCTGTGACTCTTGGAAGCACAAAGGTGGGAACGTCTCCTTGAGCCACAAACCGGGCTGACTTTATCTTTGGAAACAATTCTTTTCCTCTGGGAACTTCTGCAGACTGAATGACAAGGAGACGGAGACAAAAGTGGCACTGGCAATTAGAGATTTAGTTTATCAGCTTCACCACACGATCAAAGCTTAGAAAAGCATCAAAGTTAAGAAAAGGGAAGTGTGAATAAACTGAAGTGTGTTGTGGTGTCAGAACCATAACTCCTTGTCTCTGTGGTAAAGCTCATGGGAAATGTTCGATAGCTTGGAAAAGGGGGCAGTGTAGTCCACTTTAAAGAGACTCCTTGTGAAGAAACACCCCTTTTATTGTCTCTTTCTGCCAACTTGATTTTGATCATAAAATCAGTGAATTCATTAAAAAGTGTCAAATTTCAAAACCTGACTCCAGTCTTGAAGGCTGGAGGTTTTCAAGTTTTAATAATTCCAGAGGGAAAATCAGTATTAGGTATTCAAATTCAGTGAAGGCTATGTGTCTTCTATTTCTTGAAGTGGAATTGAAAGAAAATAACTAAGCAGCATCCACGTTGAACTCCTGACACCACAAAACGCCTTTAAGATGCTTTGTTGTTTCAGAGAGCTGTAAAAAACAAATTCTTCTGGTCAGTGAACGCCACATTTTACAGCCATTCTCCTGAATGGATTAAATATTTTGACAGAATATAACATTTAATTTTATTAGTAATGTCCGTGGACACCTTTAGGTGCTGGTAAGTGACTGCCAAAGCCACGGCGATATGCTGACATCTAAGGGCTGAGAGGACTAAGCCGTCGCTTCTTCTGATCACTTTTATCCCTCGCAGAGATTTCTCCTGTAGTGGAAACACGGCCAATGATGCTGCTGGATGCATCCACTATGGGTTTCAGGGAATTCCTGGAGGATGCAGTAGCCTCCATACAACAGAGATACAGCTGGTGAGGATGCTCTCGAGCGTACCCCGGTAGAATGAAAACATAGTGGGGGGATGGTGTGTGTGTGTGTGTGTGTGTGTGTGTGTGTGTGTGTGTGTGTGTGTGTGTGTGTGTGTTAGAACACCTGTGACAGGTGGGAATTTGACATTGTAGCATGGCTGACATTGCATTATTGGAAGATCTTCTACTTCGGCAACCATTGACTTGATCTCGTTTCACAGGAGTTTTATTTATTTTTTTGCTCTCTTGGCCATTGTTTTTGGGAAGAACGCAGGGAATTCCAGCAAGAGTTCAGGGGATGTGGTGTGACCATATATGGTTAATTGAAGCAGTGTGTACATGCATTCTAAGTTTTTTTCAGAGAATGGAATTTAGAACAGTTTCTATGAATGTTTGATAAATGAGGGTCCTCTTGGCACCAGGGTGGTGACCTCAGGTGGCATTCGGGGTACCATCATCTATCTTGTACAGGTCTGTGTGTCCCTCCATAGAGATACCTCCTCAGAACAACACTGACCCAGGCAGGCAGCAAAACATTCAGCACGGCTTCTCCCAACCCTTCCACATTTGTCATTTGAACTCATCTGTTAAAAGCACTGGGGCACCATACCAGTTCTGCCAGTTTTGATTTTCTCTAGCAAATGTCAGTCAAGCTCCACGGTGCTGGGCAATGAGCACAAGGTCCACTAGAAGACTACAAACCCTCAGGACATCCTTGTGAAATCTGTTTGCAGTGGTCTGGCCAAAGGCATTCACACCAGTGGCCCACTCTCTTCAGCAGAACTCATTCTGTTCCCACTTGCACAAAGGAGCAGATAACAGTTCTGCTAATGGGTTGAGGACCTTCAATGGCCCTGTCTAGTATCTGCCTGTCTCCTGCTCTTCATACTGTGCTGGGAGACACAACAAACCTTCTGGCAATGGTACGTATTGATGTGACATCTTGGTGGTGTTCTGTAGGGTCCAGGTTCATGGCCATGCCTCTTTTTGTGTAAGGTCAAATATTTCCTGTCCCACGATTTGCAATTAAAATAATCTAAAGAAAAAAGTGAAATTGCTTCAGATTTGTTGGACTAATGCAGAAAACAGAATAAAAGCTATTAGGAATTTGGTACAGGATTATGTGACACCAAATACTTCAGCTTGAATTTACCCCTGGGCAAGTGAGAAGTCCGTGCTACAAAGAGTGAAACTCTCAGATGGGGTGTGCCACCAGCAGCATCTCATTTCCATCAAAGGAAAAGAAAAAGAGCCAAATCGCCCACTCATGAAGGTTTTCTTGTTGAGTCATTCAAGCAGTACACGGGCCCTGCAGCTATGTGTAAAAGATGTTTATTCTATGCAGGAGGGTGTCCTCCAGCACCGAAACACTTGGTCTCACCTGCGCCTTGCCCAGGCAAGTATAGGTAGGCAGGGCAGATGCTGCATGTTTAGGCAGTGAACAGGGTTAAGCTCACTGACAGTAATGTTCAAATGAGAAACAAAGCAGCACACCTCAGAGAATTAATCACCCATGATTCTCTGTCACACTAAGTTGTCCTTCTCTTTCATTAGGGATCAGCGACCAAAGGAAAAACTGTTGATTTGAGTGAGTCTAGAAGTCTGTTTGAGGCAGTGCTTTGAATTGGCAGCGTTTCATGAGAGCAATCTCTAGATTATTTCACCTCCCATAGAAATATCTAAATACTTCGTTCCTCCCACGCAGGCTCCATTTGTTGA
Organism: Aphyosemion australe; assembly: GCA_006937985.1. Taxonomy (NCBI): domain Eukaryota; kingdom Metazoa; phylum Chordata; class Actinopteri; order Cyprinodontiformes; family Nothobranchiidae; genus Aphyosemion; species Aphyosemion australe. The sequence goes on along the minus strand of SSNS01000162.1, from coordinate 1,168,560 downwards.
TGACACTCTAGTCTACAGAAAGCATGCACACTGACACTTTTTACAACCTACAGACAATAAAGTACCCTCCAAAACTTGCTTACAATGCCCACTCCTCTAGGTTTAAACAAATGTATTTATCGCAAATAGCCGTGGTGTTTATTAGTTTCCTGGTTTGTGTTCTTGTAATTTTAGTATGTTTTCAGTCGATTCTTGTTCACCTAGGACTTGCTTTTGATACGATCATCCCAGTTCTGCTAGTATTATATCACAAGTACGGATGTGTGATCAAATAGAATAACCAAATTATATCTGAGATTGTGCAAACTTTTCCACCGACCACACTGGAGAGAACATTGCTCTGAAATCGAGAGAGCGTCTGTCAAGTTGTGGTCTGAGAGACAAGGACCAGACGTGCATCACAACTGACAAATTAACCGTCAAATCTGTAAGTGTATGTCTGTGCGTGCATGTTTATTAATTCATTCATGCAGATTTATTGTGATGTGTGCAAATTTTGTTTCATAAAGTCAGCCATTTTTCTTTTAATGTTGTATTTCTTTAAGCCCTTAAATGATTAGTTAATAATGACAAGATATTTACATAAATATAAGATGATGAATAGAGTGTTATGTTATTTTGATATTTTATTTCCTTACTTCTTTTTGTTCTTTGGGTTTCTTGGAATTTCTTTGCCTTCTCAGCTCCGGTGGCCTAGTGGTATGAGTGTCCGCCCCGGGACTGGGAGATCGGGGTTCGAATCCCGGTCGGGTCATACCAAAGACTTTGAAAAAACAGGACTCAATGCCTCCTCGCTTGACACTCAGCAGGGGTTGGATTGGTGGATTAAACCACCAAATGGTTCCCAAGCGCAGCTGCAGCTCACCGCTCCCCACCACGGGGATGGGTCAAATGTGGAGATGTAATTTCACCAGTGTGTGATGATGACTTGGTAACTTTCTTGCTAGATAATCTAAATAGTCAAGTTTGCCATTATTATGATCACGTTTTCAGCCATTTAATGTTTATGTTTTTTTTTTATTTGTGTCCAGAAAACAATGTGAGAGGTGATGCAAGAGTTAAACAGGAAACTGGACTTTGCAAACATATACCTTGTGTCTCTCATAGCTAGAGAAACAAGACGAAAAAGGCACAGCAAGAATTAAATTGACCTGAGAACTCACTAATTACAGAGTGTGTGACAAGAAGGGACTGGAAGCACTAAATAACTGGGAGGGTGTTGGGCTGAGCAAGGCAAGTGTCTCTGGTTGTGTCTGGAGATAAGAAGAGATGTTGCCTGGTCCCACTTGGCAGCATACAGATATTCTTGAATCAACTAACAATGTCATTGGTGCTCTTCAGGAATTTACAGAAGCCCTGTCTGAAGAAGCATATGTAAGTGTGTCATACCTGAAGCCAGTTCTCCGTCTCAGGAGAACATCAATTCTGACTGAAAGTGATGAGGACACAAATCTTATTAAGGAAATAAAGTCAATGACTATTGACTACACTGAAGATAAATACAGTGACCCAGTAACAAAAGAGATCCTAGGTTAAAGACCGACTATATAAGTCTCCGACAATGAAGAAAAACTGAAGATTGAAAAGGACCATATGGTAATTTCATCAAGAAGAAGACACACCAAAATGTGCCAAGCCAATATTTATGTAGCTTCTTTTAGGTTTTTAGTAGCCTGCAAGCCATCATACACTGCTCACAAAAATTAAAGGAACACTTTTTTTATTGGGCCTGGCATGAAATCAATGAAACCTGTCTGATACTTTTCTGGTTGATTAAGCAGCTGAGGGCATTGTTAATCACTTTCAGCTGTATTGGTGTTCATGGACTTAACGACAGGTGCACTAAAGTGGCAACAATTACAAAACCCTCAAAACAGGACTGGTTTAACATGTAGAGGTCATTTCAAGTTTCTCCCTCTTGATCTTTTTTGGCTGGTTTTCCACTCGTGCTAGTTTTGGCTTGAGTAATTATCTCTACTGGCAGCATGAGGCGATTCCTTAACCCTACAGAAGTTGCACAGGTTGTCCAACTTCTCCAGGATGGCACATCCACACGTGCTGCAGCAAGAAGGTTTAATGTGTCTCCCAGCACAATCTCCAGAACATGGAGGAGATTTCAGGAGACTGGCGGTTATTCTCGGAGAGCTGGACAGGGCCGTAGAAGGTCCACAACCCATCAGCAGGACCGATACCTGCTCCTTTGTGCAAGGCGGAACAGGCTGAGCACTGCTCGTGCCCTACAGAATGACCTCCAGAGGGCCACTGGTGTGAATGTCTCTACCCAAACAATCAGGAACAGACTTCATGAAGATGGCCTGAGGGCCCGACGTCCTGTAGTGGGCCCTGTGCTCACTGCCCAGCACCGTAGAGCTCCACTGGCATTTGCTCAAGAACACCAGAATTGGCAAGTCCGCCACTGGCGCCCTGTACTTTTTACAGACGAGAGCAGGTTCACCCTGAGCACCTGTGATAGACGTGAAAGAGTCTGGAGAAGACAAGGAGAACGTTATGCTGCCTGCAACGTCGTTCAACATGACAGGTTTGGTGGTGGGTCAGTGATGGTCTGGGGAGGCATATCCATGGAGGGACGCACAGACCTCTACTGCCTAGGAAATGGTGCTCTGACTGCCATAAGGTATCCAGATGAAATCCTTGAACCCTTTGTCAGACCCTACGCTGATGCAGTAGGTCCTGGTTTTCTCCTAATGCACGACAATGCCCGGCCTCATGTGGCAAGAGTATGCAGGCAGTACCTGGAGGATGAAGGAATTGAAACAATTGAATGGCCTTCACGATCCCCTGACTTAAACCCAATAGAACATCTGTGGGACATTATGTTTGGGTCCATTAGGCGGCGCCAGGTTGCTCCTCAGACTGTACAAGAGCTCAGGGATGCCCTCACACAGATCTGGGAGGAAATGCCACAAGACACCATCCGTTGTCTCATTAGGAGCATGCCCCGACGTTGTCAAGCATGCACACAAGCTCGTGGGGGCCACACAAGATACTGAAAAGCATTTGGAGTTGCAGAAATGAAGTTTTTGAAATAATGGACTAGCCTGCCACATCTTCATTTCACTCTGATTTTAGGGTGTCTACACAATTGAGCCCTCTGTAGGCTGAAAACTTTGATTTCCATTAAAAGACTTGGCATCCTTTTGTTCCTAAGACATTGCCCTGTCGTTATTTGTATAGATATCCAACTTCATATTGAGCTCTGATGTATCTAATGTGTTTCTTTAAAGTGTTCCTTTCATTTTTGTGAGCAGTGTATATGCTTTACATTGTTTGAACATATGTTTAAAAAAAATGTTCTGAAGGTATGGCGGCTTTTATTTTTCTGTAGTGATGAGCCACGATCAATTACATGTAGCGGAAAACCTGGATTTGGTTTCTGTGTAAATAAACCATCAAAAAAATACAATCATCCCAGTTTTGGGCATATATCAAAATCAGAATGCTGTTCCACGAAGCAAGCTCAGAAAATTGATGTTCTTTAGAAAATGCCTCGCTTGAATTAGCGTACCAGTTCACTCCAGGCTTATTTGGTTCCATGAACGAAGCTCAGATGGATTCAGTCCTCACTAATTCAAACGAGGAGTGACGTGCATGGCTCACGCGCATCTGCAGGCAGCCCCTAGATGCTAGATAAATGAGTATGAAAGGAAAGAAAAGTACCCTGTTCTTCTCCCAGACAGAGCAAGAATTATTAATTCATGTTTATGAGGACAACAAAAAGATTAAAACTAAAAGGGAGACCTCCAGCTGCTTGATTAAAGCAGTGTAGCTGGCACCATTTTGTTAGAATGCTCTGTTGCTCCACATATTTTATTCAGGTTTTTACCTTTTGTGGGTCATTTTTCATTTTTGGTTCCTTGATTCTAGATGTTTTGAGACATGGAGACATTGTTGTTTGCAGAGCAGCTATGAATTTTAAGAAGATTAGGATGTGGTGGTCATGTGATCCTAAAGTCTTTCATGCAGTAAAACCATTTCTAAGTCACGAATTTTAGCACTAATATTACACACTAAGAAAAGATTGAATTATATATTCACTTAAAATATTCACTTTTTAAAACTGCTTTTACTTAAATATTTTATGTTTTATTTGGGTTTTTTCTAACTTGTATGTATAATCATCTTTCATTTGTTTTATCATTTTTATAATTTTATGACTTTCTGTTTTCTGATTTTTAATGATTTTATGATATTCTGTTGTTTTGTTTTAAGATCATTTTATGATGACTTTATCTTTTGTTTTGTTGATCTTTGTGAAGCACTTTGTGATTCTTGTTCTGTGATAAGTGCTATACAAATAAAATTTTCTTACTTACTGTTTGAGAAATATTACCGTGTCTGCCATAAAGTTGAAAAATGTCTTTTATGTTTTTTCATGTCTTTTTCATTCTTTGTGATAAAACTTGAAACTAAAAGCAACATTTTTATTTTCAGTTTTCACAGGGTTCTGTGGTACGAGGAATTAAAAGAATCTAAACATCAGTAAGAAAGAAGCTTTGACTCTTTGTAACCAGAGTACAAACTGTTAAAATCAATAGTCACATCAATATAGTATTTCCTTTCACATGTGTATTATGTTACCAGGTACTTACAAGGTGGTGCAACTGCTGTGGGTCAGCGATTGTATTAGTGCACTACTTCATTGCTGCCAATCACCAACATAAATGACAGACAAAGAAGAAAAAGGGGATGTAACATGACATCACATACTTCGTCTAATCATATTCACCAAGCTTCAACAAGCCTCACAGCTAGCCTGCCACGGAGCAGGCTGGTCCACAAGTGCATGTTACCATGGTGAATAAGAGGGTCTTCAGGTTAGCCTTGTTCGCGGAACCGAATTTGGGGAAATTAGGCTGGTATTGTCAGAGTGAGCCTTGCTTTTGGGATAAGCTTGCTTTGTGATGTGGGTTCTTTTCTGCGTCATACTTATTAAAAACTGAGAAGCCGGAAGTCAGAATTCAGGCAGCAGGGGTTTGTTTATTCAATCAGCACACAGTACACAACATCACAGTGTCACTGGACAGCATCTCCAAAAAACCCACCCGGATAGATCCGGGGGAAGTTTTTATAACCAACATTTAAGAAGTGTCACGCATACATGCACATTGAATCACGTAGCAGTGCTGGCAACTTCAGTTGTTGCATTTTACTCTTGAAACCTGCAGACTGCTAAGTTTGTCTACTTAACCTTAACTCAGACCTTTCTGACCTGGTCATCTGTGACTTGACATTGAACATCTGGACCCACTTTATTTATATTACTATAAAACTGAAAGATAGTCATCTGCAGTAGACTTTTTAGCACAGCTCCTTTCTCATCTACACCAGTCTAAATAGACTCTGGACAGACACTTTAACAGTGGCTGAGGCCTGTAAGACAAAGTGACATCTGAAACTTGGATTTACTAAGACCTGCTGAACCTACGACATTACTGGACCAGCGCTCTGGACAACCAGAAGTATAAACAACTCTCCCACCATGACCAACAGAATCTGTATGCACACTAGAAACATTAAACTGTACATGATTACCAATTAAAATGGCAACCTCACTCGATATAGAACTAAAAGCTGATTGAAACACCTGACCAGACCATTTTTTTTCTAAAATGTATTTCTTCTGCTGAACATACATGAGTTTTTTGTAGAGAAGCAATGTTCGAATTAAGCCGCATTAGATGTGCCGTAACTTTCCTGAATTTCAAAGGATTATTCAATATTTAACATTCCAACTCACGCATGTAACTGGACAACCTGACGGCTGTCTGTCAGTGATCTTATGGGTCATAACAAGTACAATCACCCAGCTGGCCTGAGGTCCCGGCTGCTCGGGTTCTACTGGAGGACCGCTAAGGGGTGGTTCTGATTTAGTTAGCCGTACTTAGCTTGTGCGGGGCTATCTACAGGCTTTTCAACAGCGCTGAGCCGGGCCTGCAATTCCAACACCCTCGCCTCCAAAGCTACAAAAATGCTACATTTATTACACATACCATTATCACTAAAGGAGGCAGAGCAGTAACNAAACCTGTCTGATAATTTTCTGGTTGATTAAGCAGCTGAGGGCATTGTTAATCACTTTCAGCTGTATTGGTGTTCATGGACTTAACGACAGGTGCACTAAAGTGGCAACAATTACAAAACCCTCAAAACAGGACTGGTTTAACATGTGGAGGTCATTTCAAGTTTCTCCCTCTTGATCTTTTTTGGCTGGTTTTCCACTCGTGCTAGTTTTGGCTTGAGTAATTATCTCTACTGGCAGCATGAGGCGATTCCTTAACCCTACAGAAGTTGCACAGGTTGTCCAACTTCTCCAGGATGGCACATCCACACGTGCTGCAGCAAGAAGGTTTAATGTGTCTCCCAGCACAATCTCCAGAACATGGAGGAGATTTCAGGAGACTGGCGGTTATTCTCGGAGAGCTGGACAGGGCCGTAGAAGGTCCACAACCCATCAGCAGGACCGATACCTGCTCCTTTGTGCAAGGCGGAACAGGCTGAGCACTGCTCGTGCCCTACAGAATGACCTCCAGAGGGCCACTGGTGTGAATGTCTCTACCCAAACAATCAGGAACAGACTTCATGAAGATGGCCTGAGGGCCCGACGTCCTGTAGTGGGCCCTGTGCTCACTGCCCAGCACCGTAGAGCTCCACTGGCATTTGCTCAAGAACACCAGAATTGGCAAGTCCGCCACTGGCGCCCTGTACTTTTTACAGACGAGAGCAGGTTCACCCTGAGCACCTGTGATAGACGTGAAAGAGTCTGGAGAAGACAAGGAGAACGTTATGCTGCCTGCAACGTCGTTCAACATGACAGGTTTGGTGGTGGGTCAGTGATGGTCTGGGGAGGCATATCCATGGAGGGACGCACAGACCTCTACTGCCTAGGAAATGGTGCTCTGACTGCCATAAGGTATCCAGATGAAATCCTTGAACCCTTTGTCAGACCCTACGCTGATGCAGTAGGTCCTGGTTTTCTCCTAATGCACGACAATGCCCGGCCTCATGTGGCAAGAGTATGCAGGCAGTACCTGGAGGATGAAGGAATTGAAACAATTGAATGGCCTTCACGATCCCCTGACTTAAACCCAATAGAACATCTGTGGGACATTATGTTTGGGTCCATTAGGCGGCGCCAGGTTGCTCCTCAGACTGTACAAGAGCTCAGGGATGCCCTCACACAGATCTGGGAGGAAATGCCACAAGACACCATCCGTTGTCTCATTAGGAGCATGCCCCGACGTTGTCAAGCATGCACACAAGCTCGTGGGGGCCACACAAGATACTGAAAAGCATTTTGAGTTGCAGAAATTATGTTTTTGAAATAATGGACTAGCCTGCCACATCTTCATTTCACTCTGATTTTAGGGTGTCTACACAATTGAGCCCTCTGTAGGCTGAAAACTTTGATTTCCATTAAAAGACTTGGCATCCTTTTGTTCCTAAGACATTGCCCTGTCGTTATTTGTATAGATATCCAACTTCATATTGAGATCTGATGTATCTAATGTGTTTCTTTAATTTTTGTGAGCAGTATACGTAAATATGTAGTCTGGCAATGACCAATAGACAAAGCTCAGTTGTGGGTGCAGAATCTATGGTTGTCTATCAAACTGTCTGTGCATGCAATTGGACAGCGCTAGGACCAATCAGATCAATGAACAACATGATGTATTGACAGCAGTCATTACATAGAATTGTAGTCATTATTTTGACATTTAAGTTCATCTTATTTAAAATTTAAAAAGTCAGCCTAAACCTCTTCAGGTTAAAACTCTGCACTATATTGAATTTGAATCAGCCATTACTTCTGGCTAAGAGGTACCCAGTGGCGTTGCATGTACTGCATTACATGGCTGCACTACACTGGACTCTAGTCGTGTCTCGGCCATGCATCCAGCTGGCTCAGCCACTCACGAGCCAATACAAAACGATATTGCTCATAGCTGCTTGCCTCCTAAAAAACATATCCTCCTCCCTTCTAATAAGCGAGGTGGAGAGAAAATCCTTCATCCTGTTGCTGTTTCTCTGCTTGTTCGACTGATTGTGTGTGTGTGTGTGTGTGTGTGTGTGTGTGCGTGTTAACGGCTTGCTTCTTCGACTGAGAAACTCCGAAAGCGCGTGGGAGGATGACATCTCTTTTAATTGCATTTTTCATACAGGAAGTGTGAGAGTGATTGAACCTGTAAGGTATTTTTAAACTACATTTTTAAATGTTAGGTTGGTCACACCATGGGTGGAGACTTAATGCACACACACTTCCTGTTAGAAAAATGTTAGAAAAAGTAGAATATCTGGCGGAATGAGAGAGCGGCTCTGAGGCAGTGATTGACAGCTCCTCCCTCAACCCTCCCGCACGCTTGCAGAGTTTCTCAGTTGGAAAAACGAGTCATTAACAAGTGCGCACACTCACGCGTGCACACTAGCACAGCAGCCTCACCGCTCAGTAGAACGAGCAAACACAGAAACTGCAGCAGGATGGCGAATTTCCAGTCCACTGTGATCACTAGAAGAAAGGTGGAGGAGAATTTTTTTAAGGAGGCAAGACGCTCCGAGCCGTAACGTTATCAGCTCCGAGCCGTAACGTAACATATCGGCAGGTGAGTGGCCGAGCCAGCAGGAGGTGTGGCTGAGACTCTGAGCTGGAGTCCAGTGCAGTGCAGCCACGTAGTACGATACAGACAACATCACCCTGCATCTCTATAGCCATCAGCTGTGGCTGATTCTAAATCAGCGTGGAGCAGAGTTTTAACCTGAAGATGGAGATATAATTACGGTTTTGATCTGAAAAATGAAGTTATAAATAAGTTGCACTAAACTGCCAAAATAATGATTACACATGTCTAAAGCACTATTAGACTATCGCCTATAAAGGTTATCAGCAAAAAAAAAAGTTGATTTAGGTGTTACTCGCTCTTTAAGGTTTTACTTGGCCTAAACTGAACCACAATGACCTATCAGTGGGTTGACGGTTTGTTCTCAGCCCCTTCCTAGTCGTTCTGCTGTTGTGAGTTGTAAAACACTTCACCTTCATGCCCTGCTCCATTCTCTATCTTAGCTCACACCTGTAGCTCATCAGCTAAGCCCTAAACACTGAACACCCCTCCCCAAAAAAATGGATGTGAACGAGGCTATGACAGTTATTTTCTAATCTGTGCCTCACACCAACAACAAGGAAAATGTTTATATTCTAGGTCCTCATTAATACTTTGTTGCACAACCTTTTGAGGCAATCACTGCAATCAAACGACTCCTGTAACTGTCAGTGAGACTTCTGCACCTCTCAGCAGGTATTTTGGCCCACTCCTCATGAGCAAACTGCTCCAGTTGTCTCAGGTTTGAAGGGCTCCTTGTTTCAGCTCCTTCCAAAGAATCTCAATAGTATTGAGGTCAGGGCTCATAGAAGGCCACTTTAGAATAGTCCAATGTTTTCCTCTTAGCCATTCTTGGGTGTTTCTAGCTGTGTTTTGGGTCATCGTCCTGTTGCAAGACCCATGACCTGCGACTGAGACCAAGCTTTCTGACACTGGCCAGCACATTTCTCTCTAGAATCCCTTGATAGTCTTGAGATTTCCTTGAACCCTGCACAGATTCAAGATTCCCTGTGTCAGATGCAGCAAAGCAGCCCCATAACATAACAGAGCCTCCTCCATGTTTCACAGTAGGCAATAAAGGGGTTAAATCTCAAAGTCACACAAATATTTTATTATATTTTGTTAGGGCTGAAGCTAAGGATGAAATTCATGTAAAACAATTGGGACTTATGAAATATTATATATTTCAATAAATAGTTTTCTATGTGCATTTTTTTCAGAAAATAACTTTTATAAGCTGCACATTCTTGCATTTTATTTTAATTGAATTTAGTTTCTCCCCAAGATCTGCAGCTAGATGCTGAGCTCATCTAGCCTGGCAAGCCATCCTATATATGTGAATATATAGTCTGGCCACGAACCATTGACGGCTCTCAGTCGTGAGGCGGGATCTACGGTTGTCTTTCAAAATGTCAGCACGCAATTGGATAGCGCTAGGACCAATCAGAGTGACGAACAACATGACGTAATCACGGCGAAGGAAAAGCGGGAGGCTTTAATAGCGTCTAACATCAATGATTTCTGTCGTTTTTGTATAAAAACATGTGAATATCAGGTGTACTGGGACATTGCACTACTTTGTTTGATAAAAATAAGAAGCCGCTAAGTATATCAGACAGACTTACGCACGTTGGAGTCTAAATAATCCAATGTTGATGACAAAGCCGTTTCAAACGAACGTGTTTCCCGAGTTGCCGCCATGTTGGTTGGGTTCGCGGCCGCAGCGCTGACGTCATCGGCTACTCCCGCTCTGTGATTGGCCCATGATATAGAGCGCTGTGATTGGCCCAACCAAAAGTATAGCGAGCTGTGATTGGACAGCCACAGGCTGCGAGGGTTCCTGTGAAGCGTGCCTAGACCAAACTCTGCAAAGCAAGATTTGGTCTAGTTCACTAGGCTAGAGCTCATCAGGACTTTAGTAAACATTACAACAGGTTGCATTATTGGAATTTATATACTTCTGACATATATTCTCCATTAGTCACAAATCCCTTCACTGACTAGATTTGTATTTATAAAATATTCTGTGAACTACTGAGGTGATAAATGGTTGGTTTAATCGACTTCTCAAGTAATCTCAACAAAACACAAAAACCTTCTGAATGGTAAATGGTAAATGGCCTGTATTTGTATAGCGCCTTCTTAGGGTTCTACAACCCCCCAAGGTGCTTCACAACACAATCAGTCATCCACCCATTCACACACACATTCATTGTAAACCCATTCGTAAGCCCATTCATTCATCGTAAACTCAACTTTTAGCTATGATGATGTTCCTAAGAACAATCTAACATAAAACAATGTTTTATATAATTTTCCTACTGCCAGATCTTCCAAAACAGGTCTTGTCTTGTGATTTTCCTCGTTTCCAAGCTTGTTTTTTCCCCCCTATATTTCCTGTACTGTCAATCATGTTAAGTCAACTTGGTCTTAATTTGGAAATGGTACAAACTTCTGACACCAAACCACGCTTCCACTCGGCGTACAGGAATACCAGCTTCCAGTTGGGCTGGTGTGTGGGCTTTATCCTAAAGGGACAAGCATGTTGATGCTTGGAGTAAAGTTGAATTACACTTGCACACAAGTGCCTTTAATTAGGTTTGAATCAGACATGCACGCACACACACACACCTGGCAGCTCAAAACAAGAGTGAATACCAAACTGAGTGTATTGGAGGGAATTTTGGCACATTATTCCCAGTCCACAACCCACACATTTAGCTGTGCTGCTCGTTCCACCGACGCATGATTCTTACAAGTTTTACCTTGTAGAAATATTTACTAATTGTGCTTTCCAACAATGGTAAATGGCCTGTACTTATATAGTACCTTCTAGAGTCCTACAACCCCCAAGGCACTTTACACCACATCACACATTCACACACTGGTGGTCATGAGCTACATTATAGCCACAGCTGCCCTGGGGCTCACTGACAGAGGCGAGGCCATAGATATCATATATATTGCTAGATGCCTGTTTGTCAATTGGACAAACGTCACTACGCGGCGGCCATCTTTCTTCAGACAGCTGCCCCCTTTCGTAACATTGGTGTCAATGGTGAATGAACTATTTAAATAACACTAACTTGCTCAATTTTCAACCAATTTTCAAACGGTTTGATTTGTTATAAACGCCAGAGATGTGGCTGTAAAATATGACGGATTTGGCCCGTTAATTTAAAATTGTTAAAGTATGTCCTATCAAGTCTATGTGTTATAAGGTTTGTAATAATGCAACCCGCTTGTAAATCCGTTAATATTTAATCGAGTTAAGAGTGTTTTGTTTAAGTTGTTCACTCACCTTCCATCTGCTACCATTGAGAACGGAACATAAGCTGTCCGAGGTAAGATGGCCGCCATGTAGGGACGCTGTCGACTCCCAGTTAAAGCACCTAGCAATATATATGATATCTATGGGTGAGGCTACCGCACACAAGCGCCACCGGTCCTTCCTACAGCCACCAGCAGGCAAGGAGGATGAAGTGTCTTGCCCAAGGACACAACACCAACAGACAGAGCGGGGCGTGAACCTGCAACCTTCTGGTTATGGGGTGGGCACTTAACTCCTCTTAACGCTACCAGTTTTTTAGGAGGGACGAGGGGACAATTACCAGAAATATTTCCAAACTTAATTCTAATATTGAAATAGCTCATTTTGATTAAACAAAACCCACAAAAAACTGATTCACATGATTTTTCACCACTGAAAAAGCTTAATTGGAATCTATTTTTTTATAAAACAATCTATCTCGGCTATGCTTGTTATTAGTATTTCAAATAAATGAAAGCATTTGATCCAGTCATCTAATCCAAGACATCATAAATCGACACAAATGAGCTTCTTGCCATGATAAACGGGCATTTTCTCCTTATGTCAATGGAATAATAATAATAAATAACTAGAATTTGCTTTAGTGGTGTTTTTAATTCTTAAATGAACTTTTTTATAGAAAAAAACATGGAGGGGTGGGTGAATTTAAATTAAAATGTCAATCGGTGTTTGCATGCCTCAGACTGTTTGTTGAATACTCATTTAAAGTAGCTCTCCGGAGTATTTCTTTTATCTGATGGCACCATCTAGTGGCTGACAAGTGTATCACACCAATAGTCGGTCAAATCTGTATTTTAAGATGGCGACTGCACGTTTTCTTGTTTATGAATGTGCTTCTGTAGCCGTTTTACAAGTTTTTTACAAGTATTATTCTCATGTCATGTTGTGTTTTCATATATTTATATTTTAAAGACTTACTTGTCCGTGAAAAGTTCATCAATGCTGCATCAGCTGAGGTACTTCCTTAAATTTGAAGCACGTAGTCTAACGCTATTGGTTAGTTCTGGTCGGCGCTCAGTTTCCTATTGCACGGATTTTACGGGGAAGGGGCGGGCTTAGCAAAAAAAAAGACATATTGCTTACATTATATCACACTACATGATAAGACAATCACTTGTACGGATTTCTGAAAAATCATACATAATTCCTGAAACGGGAAAACTCCGGATTGCTGCTTTAAGGTGAACTGTTCAGTTTCCACACCACTGAACAAACTTCTGGAAGCATATAATTAGGAGCATGGAGACCAGCCAGGGTTCATGTCCTGCTGACAAACCTTTATTTTTTGTTCGAAAGGATGAGCAATGACTAACACCAAACCCTTCGGTGTATGGCATTCACCCAGGCCACAGGGATAATGATTAGATCAAGAAAGATTTATGATAAAATCCCAAAAATGTCTCCCACGCACAGGATCATCTGTGTATTTGACTTTTAAAAGAATAATCGTTGGATCTACAAAGCTGTTTTTCCACTATGCTTCTCTTTTCTTTACAGGATAAAATACAACCAATGAACCTTTTATCTTCAGAACAATCTAAAAAGGTGATTTTATGAGGATTTGTTAAGCTTCTTGAGAATGTTTTTCTGACTATTGCCACAGTAAACTTCAAATTATTATTTGTATGCTGAATAAAGGCGAAACAAAGCTGGCTCTCACAGAAACAGCTAAACCGTGCTTATGTCATGATGTAGATTGGTTGAGACAGGACTGAGAAGTTATTATCTTCTAAAAAATGATGACTTGCCAAAGCAACTGCAGCAGTGGTTGCACAATCTGATAAATGAGCCAGAAATGTTTTTCTTTGATGGATTCTGAATGTTGATGGGGACTTTTAGGCCAGTTTGGAAGTGAGTTTCTGTATAAAAGTAATAAATATTTATGATCTCACTCTGTATTTAGCTTCCTGAGCAACCTTTGTTGAGAGAGAAATCTTTTAGGCCCTTTGCGACTGATGCACTAACCAAGGTGTATTTCTGCCATTATTAATATGAAATTCTGGGGTTATTTATAAAAGTGAAAATGTAACTAACAGTACGCCCAGGGGTCATTTCTGTCTAAATTAACTGTGTAATGCTAATTTGAAGGCAGTACAATTAGTAAAGTAATTGCTTGTGTATCTTAAATAAATCAAACTTACACTGTAATGGGTGTACATCGGCACTATCATCTGCTTTCTGATTATTTGATTTCTTTTTTTTTAACCTTTATTTAACCAGATGAGTCGATTGAGAACTCATTCTCATTTACAACGATGATCTGGCCAATTTCTAGAAACTCTGAAGATTTGAAAGAAGGTATTTTTCTCAAAACAATTTTTAGTGTTAGATGCATGGATGAAAAATAGAGACTATAGTTGCATTTTGTATATTACCTGAGAAACTGAATGCCCAACTTCTGATTTTCTGCAGATGTTCAAACATGCCACCAGAAAACGCTACGCCCTCTGTTGTCTTGGCATGGAATTGATTTGCAACAGTGAAGTCCGAAGGGAAAACATCTCCATGTGCAAATTTGCAGCTGAGATTATTTCTTGTATATTTTAGAAATGACAAGTATCACATGTAATTGATTCATTTTAGTAATGAAATACAAATCTTAACAAATTACCTTAAAGAAATGTTTCAATGTGTGTACGTTTACACTCTGCAGTACAGACTGTGACCTCTGTGGGAGCAACAATGATAACATTAGTCATTTTGTGCAAGTTAGCATACCATTTTGGATTTATTTCAATGGTTTATAAACTGGTCCCCTATGAGGTGTCAGGTGAAAAACCACACACACACACACACACACACACACACACACACACACACACACACACCCAAAAGAACAGCTGCAGCAGAACCTCAAGTATGTTCACTGTCTTAGTGGCATGAATAATCAGGAATGGTATGTCTGCAACACATACGTACATAAACTGTTTCTTTGTGTGAGAATGGCATTCATGTCTGTGTGATGGTCTTAGCATTGCATTTTTAAAATTGTCATACACACAAATAGTGACAAAGTATATTTATATTTCTAACTTGAGCACTACTTTGAACTGTACACTGTACTTTAAGACAGTAGGTGGACTCGGGCCTGATGTTTAGCTTGGATTTAATGCCAGTTATTCTTTTTGTACCACTTCTTTATTATCATGTCAAATTTGCAAAAATCAGCTGTTTGGCTCAAAGTGAAACAGAAAAATCCTCACAAAGGTTAAAGTTCAAAATATTACATGGCGTAAAAAGGAAAAGACAGATGATGACACTTGATGCTTCCTCTCTTCGTCCAGCTGTTATGACAGTCAGCATCAGAGGAGGTATGCAGCCATCCCAGCTTGTAAAGTTTTCACTCCTCACCACATGATGTTGGTAACTGTTTCCTGGTTAATGGGATCCTTACATGGCACAAAATGTTTCTAGGAATGCAGAACGGTAACTCAACATCAGTTACCTATACGTAAAGTCAATAACAGTTAAGGTTAAAGCTCTGCTCATGTTTTTAAGCAGCTGAAAATGCAAATCACTTGACTTTCTTTTTCAAGGAATACTTTGCAGTATGCAGTATGGCTTGATATATATATATATATATATATATATATATATATATATATATATATATATATATATATATATATATATATATATATATATATATGTATATAGGAAGAATAAACTGAGTTGAACTTTATGCAATTAACTGTTGCACAATGAAGGGTACAGTGAGTTTAACCTTTATAATCCAAGCAGTTATATCAAACCATGAGCTCTGATTCTTTGAGGAGAGAAGACTAGTTTTGACTTGCTTGGCAGAAAGCAACCTTAAGTAATGCGCTGCCTGTATGGTTCTCAGTTCTTAGGCATTTTAGTCATTGTGGCCAATTGCTTGGCTTTCTATACAACTTCTACAAGAAGCATCTGTGGCTCTTTGTTTCTAATTTAGACTAAAGGCAAAAAATGAGGCTTTGAACTACAGGCCAATACACTTTCTTCCTCTCACTGCCCAGGCTGAGGTGTAGAGTAGCTATAGAGGGGGTGGGGGCAAGGGATCACATAAAAGACCAGATACATACCCGTATTTGCATACATTGCTGGGTCTTTTTCATCCTTTTTGCACATGATCTGCAGAATGCTCTTAAAGGCATCTGTGCTGCAAAAACTAGGATGTTCTGGTTCCACATGTTCCTGTCTTTATGCCATGAAGTATGATAAATATCACATGGATCTATTTACAGAAGGCATTAACATTCCTCTGCAGTTTTAAAATCTTCAAAGTGGTTTGAAAGGACATGCAGAAGTCTCCTTTAAAAACCTAATATAAAGTCACACAAAGACTGCCTTACCTGGACCTACAAAGGTAGTGCAGTACAGCCAGCAATGGTATTCCACACTGATGTCAAAGCCTAACAGCTGCAATGCTGGCTTGAGTTTTTATGGACTTTGAATTTTGAGCATAAAAATGCAAATGACTAAAACATTTGAAGAGTTCTTTTGCAAAAACAGATTTGATCAATATCACTAAACTTTATTTTGACTAGCATCGCCTGAAGCAAACAATTAAAAGATGCATTTTTTGAAACTTTATAAAAGTGGAGTTATATGTTTTTGAAAAATAGTTAGATGCTACATGTTAGGGTCTAAAGTTGACCTTCAACAAAGCAAAAATCCAGGGATCCACCTAATCTAACAGAACTCTGGCTAGTCTGTTTGTCAGAGTTGATTCTAATCTTCAGATCTCACCTGGAAATTCATAGGTGAAGTGGCCCATTAACCTTTCTGGGCTCCTTTTGGTCTCCTCACAGGAGCCACTTATCTTTGCTGCTGTCATCACAGCTCATCTGCCTCTGGAGTGCATCAAGCCTCTGTTTTCAGGAGTAGTCACCCATCCCAACCTTCACCTGCCCATCCATACTGCCAGTCCAGGTGTAGGCTGAAGGGAAGTAAGCTTGTGCAGAGGTATTTGGTTCAAAGGCTTGGTTTCCTTTAGTTGAGATGTCAGCAGAAAAAGTTTTACCAGCTCTCAAAAAATTAGTCTTTGGTTTCACTTGCAGAGTGGAAAAACACAGGTCCATTCTTGTTGGTGTACTTCAAAGTTGAGACCCTGAGAAAAGATTTATTCTCTGGACGTGCTCTGCTGTCAGGTTGATCCATGTTTATGCATGTTTTTTATTTACTTTGACAGCAGTGATAGTCAGATTTATGAGCTATATAAATTTAGCCAGAGCAAGTACATGAGTTAGATTTTTGCTTTATCTCCATGGGATGAGCTAATCTCAAATGCTACACAACCACACAATGCTGCTTTTTTTTTTCAATCATTGCTATAAGTCAGACCAGGTTCCCACTTCCTGTGTCGTCTCCCCTGCTTTAGAACAATTTCAGTTTGATGAACATTAGATATGAGAAGGAGGAGCACAAAGCCTCAGTCAAATTATGAATTGTATGATCAGTAATCAAACTATATTGGAATTTGCATTTAAAATGATGCGTGGAAGCAGCAAGCTGTGTGCTACTGGGTCAAATGGACAGAAGTTATATCACATGATGCACACTTTGATATAGATCGTTGAAAGAGTCGTTTTCCTCTGCTGTTATTAAATCAAGTTCAGATCAAATCAAGTAAGGCCTTTACTTAATTTTATATTTTTTAGAAGGTTTATTCTTTATTTCATAATTTTTTTTCATTAACTCATGAGGGAAATAAATCTCTCTCTCTGACTTTTCTATTTAATTGGCCCTTTGCATCTTCAGATGAAACTCAGAATATTAGAAAATGGTGAAAAAGTTCTTTTATTTCAGTAATTCAACTTAAAAGGTGAAACTAATATATGACACTGACTCATTCCATACAATATATAGTTATAATTGTGACGATTATGGCTACAGCTGATGAAAACCTCACATTCAAAATCTCAGACAATTAGAATGTTGTGAAAAGGTTCAATATTCTAGACTCAAGGTGTCACACTCTAATCAGCTGATGAACCCTAAACACCTGCAAAGGGTTCCTGAGCCTTTAGATGGTCTCTCAGTCTAAGTTGGATTACTAAAATAAATGGACTTTTGCATTTTCTACTTTTTTGAGTTTCAGGAACTAGAAGTGAGCCACATCAGAGCTGAGCTTCAGACGACAAGATCTGGAGTCTTATTTCCTGATATTTGGACATCTCTCCTCTGATTGGCTAACAGCAACACGACTCTACCACTGACTCTGTTTGTTCTGCAACGTTGATGTTTTATCTCCACAAATAACACAAGCTGGAGGAGTTCTGCTGTGTGGTGGAGTTGCTAATGCTAACGGTTAGCTTCTACTAGCCGAGACGTTCTCTGCTGTTTCCTGGACGCTAAACCAACAACAGCCTTCCCCGTCTTGAGTCAAGATGGCTGAGTCCATGAATGTTAAGTGACAGTGTGATGTAGATCTGTCAGGATTTTCTAATCCTAGAGTTTCACTGTCTATTTTCTATCAGAAGCTAATGCAGGAGATAGGTGGAGGAGACTATGTTCATGTTTAGCCTGCATTAAAAAACTCAGAGTGACTGATTATAATCAGAAATAATAATTTAAAAATGGCTTTTCAGTGAATTATACCTTTAACACTGTCTGATGGAAAGAAGTGGGTCAAAATTATCCTGCCATGAGAATCAGGCCTCAGTGCTGAAAATCTTGCATCAAGATTTGGGGAAAATGTCTGCTTTCTAGTGAACATTAGGAAACATGAATTCTTGTATTGACCTTTAGAAATTAGTGACGTTTTTTAACAGACCGTTCAAAGGGCTTCTTTTGCCCGAGGGTAGGAAAAACTTCTTGAAGCCGAGTTGGGATCCTTTAATTCAAGCAGAAGCTTGCTAGAAAATAATAAAGTCTGTAGTTACAGTGTTTTCATTTGACAGCTGCTTTAAGGTAACTTGTGGTTCTACAACAACTTTCCTTTTGCTGAGAGCTGAAACAGGCAGATCACAGCTCGTTGGATTTAAAATGTCAATTCAAATCATTCAAAATGCTAAAGTTAGTTCTAATGATTAGCATAAAAAAAGATTACTGTTGTCCTTCAGCCGGCTTTGATCTGACCATGAGGGAGTTTTGCAGCTACTGTTTGTGTGGAATCCTTGGCAGAGAGGTATGAATAGGGCAGAGTTTAACATGGCAAGACCTTTAATTTCATTTGTATTTAGATTGAAGTGAAAATATCACAACATGCATGCACGCACGTACACACAAACATAGACTGTGGTGCTAATGAATAGAATCTCTAATATCCTGATGACAAGGAGGTTTGTTTTTGTTGTTACGGCCTTCAGTCTAAAGTCACAATGTTGCTTTATGTGTTGTCTATAATGTTGAAGAATTAATTGAACCAATTATTACCAATGATTTAGATTTGGTTCTTTGATGTTTTTTTTTTGCTGAATTACAGCATTTTGGAATAATAGGTACAGTCCACCACTGGTTAATCAGCTACTTAAATAGAAAACAATATGTTCAATCAGGAAACAAAGAATCAGAACAGGAACTCATCATGTGCATAGCCCATTAGGTTTCAGTGCTGTACATCAATGAGATCTGCAGTTTGTTTGCAGATGACACAAACATGATTCATTCTAGCTCTTATCTGAAAGCGATGATGGAAAATATATGTAAAATGACTAAAATTAAGAGATGGTTCAACCATAAACTGGAACAAAACTAAACACGAATTTCGAAAACAGAAAGAAGTATGACATATCAGCCATGTTCATAGAGTATAGGGCATAGGGCAGAAGCTTAAGCAGAGAGGCCCAGACTTCCCTCTCCCCAGCCACTTAAAATTGTTCAGTCCTAATGTATAGTGTGTATATAGTATATATAACATGTCTCGATACCCTATTTGTTTCTTATTTATATGTAGAAAACAATATTTGCAATAATTATACAGATTTGTTTACTCCATTAACTTAAAGAGACACAATTTCAAACTGTCAGTGGGCATTTTGGTATTTTCCAATAACTTTTTATTCAAACATATAAATGTAGTTTTATTGATCTAAAGTGTGAAATGTAAATCTTTCATACTGCATTATAGTTTCAAGTAGGAGTAGTTGCCATTTCCTTTACAGATGGGGAAACTATTGCATCTGACGTAATATACATATATTTTGCTTGAATAAACCTATTTTTAATTTATACGTTTTTCATTTCTCTTTCACAACAACAGATTAGATGTTTTATTTACCTTTACATGTTTTGACAGCATCTGCTGTCTTCCTCAGAAGTGTCCTTAGGAAGGCAACTGACAGCGGGGGTGGGGGTGCTGTCGAAACATGTAAAGGTTATTAAAATCCTTGATCTGTTGTTACGAAAGAAAAACGTATGTTGAGGAAAAAACAGAATGAACAATATAATGCTATTTTTAATTTAGTCGATTAAATTGCTTTCTATTTTAGTCGACTAGTAAGCTAAAACTAAATAAATATTAACACTGGGCAACGCATATATGACCAAGGCCAAGCCTCTATTCATTTTACTAAAAGGATAGTTAGAATCAAACACAACATGGGCGTCAAGAAACATACCAATAAAGTCTTTATCAGGGCTGCCACACATTGATATACCACTCCCCCACCCCTCTAATTTTGTTGGAGTTTGAACTTTAGTTGAAAATCTGAACTTTGTTTATAATTTTCCAGGAGAATCTGACACAACTATAATGACATCTAAATGTTGTTTCAGTCTGATTTTTCTAGACTCACCGCTCAGGAGAACAAGCAAACAGAAACTGCAGCAGGCTGGAGGATTTCCTGTCCACCGCGATCACTAGAAGAAAGGGGAGGAGGATGTTTTCTTTAAGGAGGCGGCTCCGAGCCGTAACGTTTTATATCGGCTGGTGAGTGGCTGAGCCAGGTGGAAGTGCGGCCGAGACTCAGATGGAGTCCAGTACAGTGCAGACACGTAGTATGGTAGAGACGTCACCCTGCAGCTCCATAGCCATCAGCTGTGGCTGATTCAAAAGCAGTGTAGAGCAGAGTTTTAACCTGAAGATGGAGATATAATTACGATTCTGGGCTGAAATATAAGTAAGTTGCACTAAACTGCCAAAGTAATGATTACACATGTCTACAGCACTATTAGACACTCATCTATACAGGTTATCAGCAAAATAGTTTATTTAGGTGTTACTCGCTCTTAGCTCCTAACATGCTCACAAGTCTCTGTTACCATGGTGATCCGGCCAGATCCTTATCTGTGATCCTAAAAACTCAGACTTTCAACTCAGCTGAGCATGAAATCTTGCTTCATCTTGCAGGCCTCAGTACAGAAGAAAGTTAGACGTTCATTGATTCTCAGAGTTTACATCTGAAGTATTGGAGTAGACCTCTGCTGCATTTGTGAATGATGTTGGCAGTTACCCGCAGCCTCGGGTTATGTGTGTTAGACACTTCGTCAAGTTGACTGGCAGCACTGGAGCAAGACGTTAAAGGCGGTGCACTGTCTCTATAGAGACTCATGTAGAAAGGGGGCATGTTGGAGCATCAGTGAAGGCATCAGAGGACAGACGCTGATCAAGTCAAAGACGCAGTCGGAGCAACAGAACAGAAACTTGTTGAGCTGCAACATGAGTTCAGGGGTAGATTGCCAGAGCAGATCTGAATGCAGCCTCCCGTTCTCTGAAAAGCAGCCAGTCTGCGCTCACAGTTCATGTGCTCACTCATAATGAGAGCTGATTAGGGAATTAATCATGCATTCAGTCTTATTGTTGTATCTGCGGTCAACTGAGGACAGGCTCGATTGCTGCCTCAGCCCAGATGCCCCGAGCTCGACCTCACAGCGTGCAAATGGTGTGACGTAAGGCCCAGTGTCATGTTTGTGTGTGTGCGTGTGTATGTGTGTGTGTGTCTGAGATTGTTTAAATTACTGTGCAAAATGTGTGCAAGACCTGTAAAAGAGAGGATTTAAAGTAGCTCAGGACCCAGATTTCAGGATTCAACATCAGCTTTATTACTGTTATACAGAGGCTGTGCACCTAAAACACACAATTGTGCTGAATATCGGTTCACGATTATTCTATGTTATTTAGGCAGGAGAACTGCTCTCTCTAACCATGCATATTTAAACAATTTTACTGTGTGCTGTTTCTTCACACCGGGCCGGATTTGGCCTGAGTGCATGATTTCGACACCTGTAGTTTAAGAGTTTGACTGCATCCAGTCATTAACTTGCTCCAAACACTGACAGAGAGAGTCTAGGGAACTACAGTCACTAGGTGATAGAACTAGATAGATCTGGGTGTCATCTGCATAACTATAGCTACGTTTACATGCGCCAAATTTCCCCTATCCGATTCAAATCTTGGTTGATCGGAAATTCCAAATCTCTGTTTACATGGACACTAACTGGAATGATCCGATCACGCCGCGATGCCCGAACCATAGCTTGCGCATGCGCAGACTTGTCTTTACCGGAAGAGAAATTGTAAACAAACGCCATCTTGTCCGCACGTCTTTTCCCTTGCATTTTATTTGCTTATTCTCTAGCTTCGGTGAATTCCCGCTTCCTGCATCTTTAGATGCACTTGAGTGTATAACTCGGCATTTTTAGCCATTCGGCCATCGAGACGTTCAGTAATATTGAGCTCCCGTAGTATTTCCAGTAAAAAATAGCGTCGGCAACAGATCACTTCTGTTTACCGCCCACCATGTTTTCGATCTGTCCTGAGCATGCGCAGAGGGCATTATTTTACCCCAATAATCCGAATGGCTGTGTACATGGACGCCAATCGGATTGACGATCGGACAAAACCACTTCTCTCAATCGGAATGAAATTTCATTTGGATCAGGCCGAATCGGATCAGAATATTCCGATTGACATGTTTACATGACGAATTTTTGATCCAATAGGGCGTTCAATCCGATTAGTTGTGCCCATGTAAACGTAGCTATTGATAGGTAATGTTGTTATTGTATATGACCTGACCCAGGGGGAGCATGTAGAGATTGAAGTGCAGTGGTCCAAGAATCAAACCTTGAGGGACCCCACATGTCATGGTGATCTGCTTTGATTTGTGACCACCAATATAAACAACATAACCCCTGTCTTTGAGATATGATTTGAACCAACTGTGGACTGTGCCTGATAGTCCCACCCAGTTTAAAGCTTTAAAGCTACAATCCAGAGTATTTTTTCCCGACTGCACCATCTAGAGGCTGACAATTATAGGATTGCACCTTCAGTAGTTCTTATCACTTCCGTATTTACGGCCGAAAGCAACACCTGTTGTTCATGAACATGCACCTCTAGCCGGCAAACAGCTAAAAACGTTGTTTTACAATTATTATTCTCATGGTGTTTGTTCATATGAATGGAAAAAGAAACACTAGAAACTAGAGAAGTACCAGGGCCTCAAAGAAGAACTTGAGAAAGCCTGGAGAGTGAAGACATCGGTGGTGCCCATGGTCATTGGGGCACTCGGGGCAGTGACCCCCAAACTGGAGGAGTGGCTAAAGCAGATCCCAGGATAAACATCAGACATCTCAGTCCAGAAAAGTGCAGTTCTAGGAACAGCTAAGATACTGCGTAGAACCCTCAAGCTCCCAGGCCTCTGGTAGAGGACCTGAGCTTGGAAGGATTGTTTTTTAATTTAAAGTTATTAAATATTTTTTATATTAACACCTTCTTGACATGTATATTTGTTTTCAGAGCATCATATGATTCTACTTGGCCTTCTTATATTATGAATTATTTTACGTATAATCATCAGATTCATCAATATTCAACTAGATTGGCTCCAAATTTACATTTACCCTTATACAAGCATACTCGAGAGCAGTTTTCTCTTCGGTATCATGGACTCAAGGCATGGAAATCTTTTAAAGTCCCAAGTATTCATCACACACTGGTGAAATTACATCTCCGCATTTGACCCATCCCTGTGGGGAGCGGTGAGCTGCAGCTGTGGCCGCGCTCGGGAACTATTTGGTGGTTTCACCCCCCAATAAAACCCTTTAGTGCTGAGTGTCAAGCGAGGAGGCATTGGGCCCCATTTTTTCAAAGTCTTTGGTATGACCCGATCGGGATTCGAACCCCGATCACCCAGTCCCGGGACGGACACTCTACCACTAGGCCACCGGAGCTGGTTTTACAGACCTTTTGGATAAAACCAGTTCACTCGCAATATATAAAATCAAATTAAAAAATAATTTGTTGGCAACATATCTTTTTTGATTCTTTTTTAATATTTTCATTTTTCTGTGTTTTTCTCCTCTGTTTTTGTTAAAATTAATTAAATGAAAGCATATAGATTAATGCAATGATTAATTTGTACAAATTGTGGTTTGTTTCTTTTGAGGGGAGTGGTCTTTTTAAAAGCCCTTTTGGCTTCTACCACTCCATGCACATTAATTAATGTTTATGTATGTTTTTCTTTTCTTATTGTGTTCTGTATTGTGAATTGTTTTGTTTTTTTAAAACTTGTGCTAAATAAAAAAAAGGATGAGACCACCTGCGGAGGGTGAGATGAGAATTCTTTTTATATATCAAAGAGTTACTTGTCCATAAGAAAAGTCACCAACTCTGCATCTGTCTAGGTACTTCCTCAAATGCTCGTACACACTCCAGTCCATGATTGATCTCTGTATGTAAGCAGATGTCTAACGCTATTGGCTAATGCTAATCAGCGGTCAGTTCAAATTGCATGGGGCTCTATGGGACGGGGGACGGGCTTAGCAAGAAAAATTACATATTGCCTACATTATACCACAGAACAGGCTAATTTTTATGGATTTCTAAAAAAAATCATACATAATTTCTGAAAGGGGGGAAACCTCACATTATAACAGATTGTAGCTTTAAGCTAACCTGAAACACAACAACAAAAAAAACTTAAGCTGCTGAACACCATTGTAACTTTTTCCGAGTTGTTGTTGTCTCTCAAGAATTTCATAAACTTTATTCATTCTGCACATAAATGAGATTGTTGCTTTGTATTTGATAACTTGTTTGGACGCTGGGGTCAGAGGGCAGAGACAGGCAGACTCCTAGTGCAGAAAAGATTTAAGGGCCATCAAACATCTGCGTCTCTACACGAGAGTTTTATGATGCTCAACCATTGTTGAACTTTCTCTTTCACCTTCAGGCTGTTGTGTTACGTAATAAAAACCTACCAGCTCGTATCAAGCTACATATTTACAACTATCCAACACACCCACATTAAACAAAAACCATCCTGTTTTTCTGTAACACAAGAATCACTTTCACCTTTTAAAGGAAGAGACTTCAACTTTTATTGTGTACAACGCTGACATGAAGCGATTCAGCCCATTAGCTGTGATGAATGGCTGGCTGTACTGGGACTTAAGGCTTTCCTTACTGAGTTGAGGCTTGTCTATAAAATGTGTAGCCTTGGGTGGTGTACATGTAAGCCAGGCGTTCCGCACCATTCTTTAGATTCGAAGAGCAAATTAAAAGTGTCAAACTTCCCTCTTACTGACTGAACACCTCACCTGGTAACTTTACTTAGTTATTCTGAAAATCCTATATAAACACTTGTTTTACTGTAAATTGGTCTTTAAGGTCCAATTTAAATATGGGAGAAAAAATGTTTGCAGAGAAAAAATATTAGAGTTCAGATAAGGTAAGAGGATCAGGTTTAGTCTGTGCCTGTTGGGGACTTTAACCACCAGGTGAGCTTAGGTTATACATTCACACTGCAGGCAAAGGCACATCAAATACAATTATTTTTCCAAATGCGACCCATATCTGATTTTATTGTGACTGTCTGAACAGAACAAATCCAATTTTTTTCAAATGTGATCCAGGTCACTTTCATATGTGGTACTGAATCTGATACGTACCTGATTTTTTTTAAAGCGACTTCAGTCTGAATGGTCATGTTGCATTAAATCTGCCTCCTACATCACTGAGTCAGCAGAGGTGAGCGTCGTGTCTTGAAATTCTCAAGGAGAAGTGCTGACAGATGGATTCAGAGGTCTGTCTGGAATTAAGTTTTGGCATTAAAAATACAGGAGAGCATGAGGGTGGGATGTGGGTGCTGATGGAGCAAAGAGTCTCTCTGGGTCTCTGTGAGAGTGGCCGCCTTGCAATCGGAAGGTCGCAGGTTCGCGTCCCGCTCAGTCTGTTGCTGTCGTTGTGTCCTTGGGCAAGACACTTAACCCGCCTTGCCTGCTGGTGGTGGTCAGAGGGACCGGTGGCGCCAGTGTACGGCAGGCCTCGCCTCTGTCAGTGCACCCCAGGGCAGCTGTAGCTACATTGTAGCTCATCCCCACCAGCGTGTGAATGTGTGTGTGAATGGGTGGATGACTGATTGTGTTGTGAAGTGCCTTGGGGGGTTGTAGAACCCTAAGAAGGCGGTATAGAAATACAGGCCATTTACCATTTACCATTCATGAGAGCGGGGGGGATTCTTCGTGAATTAATTAAGAGAACATTTTCAGGCACAATACTAATATGGGAAGACGGTGAGAATAAGGAGTAAAATACGGTAGTTTCTCAGCTAAAATGGGAGACTTGATAGATATGAACCTGAAATTGTGGATGAACTGTCAGTGAGGCCTTTCACATCACACTTCACGTGTGTGCTGTCTCATTTCTGTTATAATGTGAACAACCACACAAAAAAATCTGATTTAATCAAAAAATCGAAATTGAGCATTAAGACCTGCAGTAAAATAACTGGCTTAAATATCTATCTTTTAAAGCAACACTAAGGAGTTTACAACACTTTAACCAATTCTTTAAAAAAAAATTTGATTTAGTAATTGTGTTGGTAAAAACTTTAACAACTTCACATGAGACAGCACTCTGCAGCCCTTTGCTGAGCAGAGACAACACTTTACAGTTTTGTGGAGCGGGTAGGTGCCCTAGGAGGTGCTCTTTAGCTGCTTAACGGGTGTTCTTTCTGTGCCGGTAGATAATTTAAAGGATAGTAGTTAGCTTTTTCAGTTCGTCGACCATCAATAAAAAAACACAAGAAGCCACTTGGGTCAGCTCCTCCAGGGGGATACCAAGGCGTTCCCTGGCCAGCCGAGAGACATAGTCCCTCCAGCGTGTCCTGGGTCTTCCTTTAGGTCTCCTCCTGGTTGGACGTGCCCGTAAAACCTCATCAGGGAGGCGTCCAGGAGGCATTCTAACCAGATTTGCTGCTCCTCCACATCAAGAAAAGCCAGTTGAGGTGTCCAGGAGGCTAACCAAATACCCAAGCCACCTCAACTGGCTTTTCTTGATGTGGAGGAGCAACAAATCTACTCCGAGCCCCTCCCAGATGACCGAGCTTCTCAACCTATCTCTAAGGGCGAGCCCAAACACCCTGCAGAGAAAACTATTTTTGGCCGCTTGTTTTCGTGATCTCATTCTTTCGGTCACTACCCAAAGGTAGATGAGGGTTGGAACGTAAATCGAGAACTTTGCCTTCTGGTTCAGCTCTCTCTTCACCATGA
Source organism: Aphyosemion australe (assembly GCA_006937985.1). Taxonomy (NCBI): domain Eukaryota; kingdom Metazoa; phylum Chordata; class Actinopteri; order Cyprinodontiformes; family Nothobranchiidae; genus Aphyosemion; species Aphyosemion australe. The sequence continues at coordinate 1,141,197 of SSNS01000162.1, read as the reverse complement.
CAGATCGATACAACGTCCGCATCAATGCAGACTCAGCACCAATCCACCTATCGATTTCCTGCTTCATTTTCCCCCTCATTCATGAACATTCCAAGATACTCAAACTCACCATGAACGAGCCCGACTAGCTCTGGCACCGATCATACAGGGACCTAACAGCCCTTATTAAGTAGCCTGGTACCCCATACTCCTTAAGTACCCCCCACAGTGTTGCTCTGGTTTTAAATCATGTCACAGTCTTGAAACAGCTAACCTGGTGCCAATGTGGTTCCAGTTGCATTGATCTGGCTGGATTAGGATTAGGGCAGTTCTTGTCACCTGCAGCCTTGTTACATTATGGTGTCCCTCAGGGTTCCACTTTAGACCATTACCTGTTTTGTTTGTATTTGCTGCCTATAGTTCTTTCTCTGACCGTTTTTCATTACGCTTTCATTACTTTACAGACTACTTTCACACTTATTTCCTTCTAAAATAGAGGTAATTAAATGACCGCTAAACTGTTCAGGATAGCGGTGGCTGAGGAGTTGGGCATTCTTCCTGTAACAGGTGGGTTTGCTAGTTCTAACCCCAGCTCTGTCCTTGTCAGTCGTTGCGTCCTTGAGGAAGACACTTTACCCACCTTACCTGCTGCTGGTGGTCACCCCCACTTATAAAATCCTAATAACACACCCTACAGTATAATCAGAACTCCATATAAAAGTTATAACTCTGTATGTCTGTAAGTTTGCAAATTATCACTTTTAACGTATTTATGCGTGTAGGAGTTGGGGGTCCTGGCTTGTCTTGGACACAGGCAAGGGGGTCCCCAAAGAAAGAAATTTGGGAACTCCTGGTCTAAAGGAACAAACATGTACCATTAAGAATAAAACAAACATCTGAAAGTACCATTTTTTAAAATTTGTGATAAAGCACATAGTAAAATTTAAATTTATCTGATTTTACCTTAATTGACTATTGACATCGTATAATGACTGTACATACGTGCCTGTGAAGCACTTTTGTAAGTGGAAAATGAGTTGTTAGATGTTTTACAGGAAGAAAAAATCTTCTTAAAGGCACACTTGGTAGATTTACTTGCTTTTAGCACCCCCTAGAGCAGGGGTTCCCAAATTATTTTCGTTGGGGACCCCCTTGCCTGTGTCCAAGACAAGCCAGGACCCCCAACCCCAACTCCTACACGCATAAACACGTTACCGTAAATCCTCTAATACAGGCCCGGGCCTTTATTTACTCAAGCGCATCCTGGTTCAGGCCTTTATTGGAAGGAGGCCAGAATTAGAGGCAGGCCTATATTTCAATTTGAGCAAAATAAACTACCAGTAGAATGAATAAAAACAAGATTTTGTGTCTATTTGAGCGGTGACTGAAGTCTCACCTGCAAATCAAAAGTGATGATTGGTGGGTTTTACTCACGTGACCCTGCCGCCGCGCTGAACTCAAACAGTGGACAGGAAGTGTTTTGCTCTACTATAAAACACAGCGTGACGGATGAAAGTGAGTGTTCTAAACGAGCTGGCACAGACACGATATCTTCCTTTAGGTTATAACTCATATCATTTTAAAAGTTGGACTTTTAATACATGCTGGAGGATTTAACCAACGCTGAAGCGATCGACACAACAAACTATCTCGTGTGGCAAATCTCATATTACACTGCAAACCAAAAGCCTTTTATGAGTCTGAAAGCGTACAACTATTTTATTTCAGGTTGGTTAACAGTTTAGAGATCCGGAGAAGCTTCAAATGACCGTTGTCTTGTTTATGCTTGTGAGATGTGCTGTTTTAGTTACGTTGCGGTCTGCAAATAGCTTTTAGAGTGCTAATGTTTTAGCAGTTAGCTCAGTGTTGTAACGTGGCAGGTAAACAGTTTGCAATTTGCGGTGAGGACACGTGAAAACAGTATCAAACTATTTACCTGCCACGTTACAACACTGAGCTAACTGCTAAAAACATTAGCACTCTAAAAGCTATTTGCGGTGAGGACACATGAAAACAGTATCAAACTGTTTACCTGCTGTTTTTGTAGCTGCGTTTCTAAATAACTGTTCAATAAAACGCCATAAAAACCTTTAGTAAGCCCTTACCTGTGATGAAGTGATCACTGCAAACTAGCATTTTCCGTTCTGTTTCTGCTCATCTTGCAGCCGGAGATTATGATCCACTAGTCCGCTGTTACCGTAAAACCTGGTATACGTGCGCCTCGAAAAATCGAGTGAGGGCTCACTTTACCGTCGATCTCCGGAAAAAAAAAAAAAAACCACACACACACACACGCTGTTTCTAATAGTAGCCCTGGCCACTATTAGAGACCGGCCTGTATTTACCCCCGCTGACAGTGAGACCGGCTAATATAGGAGACCTGGCCGGTAATGGAATACAGGCCAATATTAGAGGATTTACGGTAAATGTGATAATTTGCCAACTTTATACAGACATACAGAGTTATAACTTTTATATGGAGTTTTGATTATACTGTAGGGTGTGTTATTGGGATTTTATAAATGAAATTTTTACAAATAAAATCTTGCTAACCTCACAACCTCAGCATAGTTAAAATTATGGGGACCCCCTGTAATCTTGTGGGGACCCCATTTGGGGTCCCGACCCCTGATTTGGGAACCCCTGCCCTAGAGTCTGTTATTAATTCACTGTTGTAAAACCGAAAGTGAAACTTATCTCCTCGCTTTTTAACACCTTAATCTAACTGCTGAAGAAAGATAAACAAACATGGAGTATGGAGGCTACAGCGGTGAACGCAGCACGGAGGATTCCAAAGTATTTTATATTGTGAGTCTTATTATCGTGAGCCTCCCCACAATATCGCAATAAATATTGTATCGTGAGATTTGGATATTGTTACACCCCTACGATTTAGACGTTAATACACCAGTGGTTGAAGGAGTACAAAGATACGCCCACCACGCAAGATTCCAATGCTGAAATAAAAGCATGCCTAAAATTATTGCACACTTTCTGTAAATCCTATAAACTTCATTTCACTTCTCAAATATCACTGTTTCCTATATGATATTTAACTGAATTCTTCTATCATAACCAACGATTTATACAGGACAATCATGAAGATCAACACATTTTTGCATCCTACTATATATATATTAGCTGTGTTGAAGAAAGAAATGAAAAAGCAGTTTGGAGGATTTCTAATTCATTTTATTTATGAGTCACAATTAGCTGTTGTAGAAATGAAAAAGCACGTCTTTTAATGCATTTTAAATTTTAAATTTCAAATAGAATTTTGTTACTATTTTACAAGAGTGTTACCTAAAAAAATCTAACCTTTTCTTTATCATTTTCATTAAGTCAGAGGTTTAGCAGTGTCAAATAGTGAAAAAGCATTCATGTTAAAGAGGACCTAGAATGTAATGTTAAATAAAGGTTGAATGGAAAAAAAACATGTCAATAGCCAGAATTATTTATAGCAGATACATTCAACTTATTTATTATTATTGTGACTGATCATTTTCAAAAATATAAGTAAAAATGGTTTGTCATTGAAGGATCTCTTTAAAGAAATCCATTTGGGTAATTTCTGCCAGCAATCCTGACATTGACTCTGCATTATGTAATATGATGTGGGTGGTCACTGTGTGAATACTGTATGCAACACAAACACGTTATTCTTCCTATATTTGAAAAACATAAATTTATAGATGTTCAGTGAACAGAAATCCCCTCAGTGTCCGTTCTGTGGGTATAACACACTGATGTCAGTGATTGTGATGAGAGGCCCAACCCTTTCTGTCAAAGCATCGTGGATCCTCTCCCTCTGGACACAGCTCTCAGCTCTCATTGTTTTGAGTCCTCCTCCACACTTTGAAGTGAGAGGGTCAAGCGGAGGCTCCCTCCTCGTCTCCAGGGAGAGTCAAGAAGCAGAATATTTTGCTGAAGGAACATCTGGAGGAGTGTGTTCAGCCGAGCTCACTTGGCAGGCGGTTGGTGTTGGCATCAGCAGATCTTCCTACCAGGGGCCTTTCATCTCCGTTTGAACATGTGGACTTGGCCCTAACTCTGGGAAGAGTCAGAGGGCTTACAGCTAGCAGAGCAGCCGAGGTGTGGTCGCTCCTACATTCCTGCTTCTATTCTTCTCTCCTGGCCTCTGTGGAAGCTTCTTTGCATCCATCTAATGTGTTGTAAAACTGACTCAACTGTTTGTAATAGACAGATCAGACTGTATGATAAAAAAATTTGCTGGAAAGATAAATAAATGAAGAAAAACAGATGTTTATGAATGAATGAATGGTTTACTCCAAGCCAGTATAAAATACTGTACACAATTATACTTTATATTTCAAAATGCAGAAAAACAAAAAAACAAGGAGTGGGATGAAGATAACTTATTTACTCCCACCTCTCTTCGGTCACTATAGATCATAAATTATATGGTTGCTACCTTTTTTACTTAAGAAATCAGTCAATGCCATTTTCACATAATACACAGTATGGTGTTTATCCAAATGTTATTTTAGTTCAGACTGCATTATAGATTGTTTTAAATGATTCTTTATGAATGAAATTAAAATCAATGCCTTATTTTCTTTTATCCCAACCAGCACACATAGGTGGGCCCCATATGGGATCTATATGGGCAAGCCATATGGGTCCTAACAGGGTTTGTCCACGGTTTCCACAGTGGCCCCATGAGGGTTAGGGTTAGATTTTTGCCCACATAGATTTTAACGGGCCCTACATGGGGTTTCAGAGGGTTTGACTCAAACACCTGCAAACCCCAGTGGGGCCACCATGGAAACTGCAAACAAACCTTGTTGGGACCCATATGGCCTACCCATATAGATCCCATATGAGGCCCACCTATGTGTGCTTGCTGGGATGTAAAATACATTTCTTCGCAGCAGATGCATAAAATTTCATTCTGTTAAAAATGTCTTTCTAAAATATTTTAGATCTACTTCAAATCAAGAGGATTCTGAAACTAAGATGGGGACGGCTTGTTTGAAACGGCTTTGGCATTAACTTTAGACTACTTAGATTTGGGCTTTTCTTTGAGTCAAGAGCAGATAGAGGTACTCTTGAACACGAGAGCCCCCGGTACCGGGTACCCTAGCACATCCGGCAACAAAGTTGTTCCAAAAACATCCTTAATATTCACCAATATTTGCAAACTGCACACGCACATAACGGGAAGAAGCTCGTCTAAATGATAGAGACGTTTTCTACCTCAACAACACCCAATTCCAACAATTAACCACTAAATGAAAAGGACATAAAAATACGCTAAATACACATATTGAGCAAAACACACAGTTGCAACATTGCAATATGATCTTATCCAAGAAGCTGCTGTTTAAATTAAAGCCCAGACTCTCCTCTTTCCAACAAGTACCATGACTCTATGTGCAAAACTCACGGAGCAAGCCGTGAACAAAACAGGAAAACAAAGCTAATTTAATGAAGTCAAAAGCATAAATTCAGTCTTATCTTTGCTGATTCATGGTCATAATCTGTGGAATAGTAAAAAAATCCATTCGGTTGGTGTTTCTTGTCTGTTCTGAACATCTTAGGATTCCCCCGGAGGAGCTGGCCCAAGGGGCCGGGGAGAGGGAAGTCTGGGCCTCTCCGCGACTCGACACCGGATAAGAGGAAGGGAATAAATGGATGGATGGATACACATTTTACTGGTGTTTGTTTGAAAAGAAAAGTGACGACCTCCAGTGAAACCCTGAAGGCTGGGACCCCCAAACTGGGAAAGAGACTCCAACATATTCCAGGGCTAATCTCAGAAATCCGGAAGAGTGTAGTTCTAGGAACAGCTGATTGGAATCCTCAGGCCTGCAGACTGCTGGTTGATACCTCGAACTTCAAGCCACCCATGTGCAAAAGGGTGAGCTGAGAGATTTATATGTGCACAATATGGCTACAGTTACTACAGTGTAGAAAGAAAACAGGAGTCTGCCTCCAGTGGTTCTAAGAACGGTGAACATTGTCTCGTGGTGGACAAAGAACTGAATGTCTCCGTTGAACAATTTTCCCCGATTTGTCTGAAACACAGCTGATCAGCAGTTATTGGTGGTTGTCGTATTATCCAACCATCTTAGAACAAGCAGTGAGTCATGTCTCTATAACAATGAGAGATTACTCTGAGGGGAACACAAAACAAAGCCTGCATTGTATCTAAGGAGATGACTTTGTGTTTTGGTGCATTAACTGATCCAAGAAGACAAGCGTCGACTGGGCTTTGATCCGTGAGGTTCCTCCTCTTATGAAGTAGTGCTGTCCAAGCATGAACAAACAATGGATCAGTTAGCCACCCTGGTAACGGGTAACAGAATGGAACAAGTCCTAAAACAAACAGGTTGATTTCTGTGGAAGAGTTTAAAAAACCTGGCTCGAGGGAGCCTGGCTAACATTCAGTAATGAAGCATTTCACAGAAATGTAGCCAGAATCAAAAACAACAGATCACTTCTGATTTTACATCTAGATCTGCAGCAAAGAGGCCCAGATCAGCAAAGCAAAAGAACCAATTAGGGACATGACTGTTCAAAAGTGCCGCTAAATAAGAGGGAGCATCACCTTGAAGAGCTTTAAAATAAATACCAAATACTGACGTACAGGGAGCCAGTGCTTGATTGCTATATGGGAGTGATGTAATTTCCAATATGTAAGTGGTGGAGACTTGGTGTCAACAAGTCAGACTTTAAAGACATAATCAGTCAGTGCGTTTACATCTAAGTCGATCTAAAGTAATAAACTGAGAACCTTTATGCTAGTTTTCATGTACGTTAGAAAACCAAACCCTCAAATGAAGTTCGTTCCACTCCGGTACAGTAGGTGGCGACGTGTGCCTTTTTGTTTTGGCATTCTTCTGGTTAGCTTATAGCAACACAAATAGTAAACAAATGCTGACGGGAGTGAGGCAGACAGAATAAAAACAGGATATGCACAATGGCTGAAGGAATGAACAACAACAATGCTGCAGCACAGCTTATTTGGTACGTACTGCACTGTTTGATGTTGTTACGCGTGTTACTTTGTAGTAGGACTGGGCGATATGCCATCCATCCATCCATCCATCCATCCATCCATCCATCCATCCATCCATCCATCCATCCATCCATCCATCCATCCATCCATCCATCCATCATCCATCCATCCATCCATCCATCCATCCATCCATCCATTTTCTTCCGCTTATCCGGAGTCGGGTTGCGGGGGCAGCAGTTTAAGGAGGGAGGCCCAGACTTCCCTCTCCCCAGCCACTTGGGCCAGCTCCTCCAGGGAATCTCAAGGCGTTCCCTGGCCAGCCAAGAGACATAGTCCCTCCAGCGTGTCCTGGGTTTTCCTTTGGGTCTCCTCCCGCTTGGACGTGTCCGGAAAACCTCACCAGGGAGGTGTCCAGGAGTATCCGCGATCTCGTTCTTTCGGTCACTACCCAAAGCTCGTGACCATAAGGGTAGGAATGTAGATCGACCGGTAAATGGAGAGCTTTGCCTTCCAGCTCAGCTCTCTCTTCACCACGACAGACCGGTACAACACCCGCATCACTGCAGATGCAGCACCAATCCGCCTATCGATCTCACGCTCCACCCTTCCCTCACTCGTGAACAAGACCCCGAGACACTTAAACTCCTCCACTTGGGGCAGGACCTCGTCCCTGACCTGGAGAAGGCATTCTACCCTTTTCCAACTCAAGACCATGGTCTCGCATTTAGAGGAGCTGATTCTCATCCCAGCTGCTTCACACTCGGCTGCAAACTGCTCCAGTGAAAGCTGGAGATCACGTTCTGATGAAGCCAACAGGACCACATCATCTGCAAAAAGCAGAGACCTGATCCTTAGGCCACCAAAACAGATCCCCTCACCACCTTGGCTGCTCCTAGAAATCCTGTCCATAAAAGTTATGAAAAGAATCGGTGACAAAGGGCAGCCTTGGCGGAGTCCAACTCTCACCGGAAATTAGCCCGACTTACTGCCGGCAATGCGGACCAAGCTCTGGCACTGGTCGTACAGGGACCTAACAGCCCGTACCAGAGGGCCTGGTACCCCATACTCCCAGAGTACCCCCCACAGGGCCCCCCACAGGGCCCCCCGAGGGACGCGGTCGAACGCCTTCTCCAAATCCACAAAACATATTGGTTGGGCGAACTCCCATGCACCCTCCAGGACCCCCCCAGGGTATAGAGCTGGTCTGATTTTATTTTTTTCTATTTGATTTACGATTTATTTCTGATCCCCCCCCCCCCCTCCCCAATTATCGTCTCTGAAAGACTGGCATTTTTCATATTCGGCTGGATGCCTCTCTTTCAGGTGTTGGAATAGGTTAGTGGTGCTACTGCCTTTGACTCCACCTGACTGATAGAACGCTGTGATTGGTCCACCAAACCAATAAAGCACTGTGATTGGACCACTATGGATGTCAGTCAAAAGGGCAGTCCGCCATACATCGTGGACGAAGCAGGGGAGAAGACGAAAATATATTCTTCTAAATAAACGCTCTGTGATTGGCCAGCCACAATACTGGCCGGGGCTGCAGAGGTTCTAATGGAGCGTTGCTAGAACGACATGCAAGGCAAAATTATTTTGCTTCGGTCTAGATTAGCGTGTGAGAGCTTTTCGCCACAGAAACAACAATTTTACTGAAAAACTGAGTTAATGAGACCTGAAAGATCTAAAATGTACAACAAAGAGAAAACGACCCCTCTAAGAACCAGGACTGGTGACTATTTTGGATCATACTATCAATTTCTCTGCTGGGTTGTGGGAAGATATGCGATCCTAATGCCATCATGGTTTCCTCCTCCTCCCATCACCCTCCTTCTCCTTCATTCTACTTCTCTCCAAGTTGGTCAGCGAGCGTGGTGCAGTGTTCATGCATGTGACCTGAATACTACTCTATCCAGGATTCCAGACACATTTCCCATTCTTCCCAAAACAACTGACGGGTTAATGAACACACAGCGTGGCACGTAACGTCCCGCCATGCTTTATAGGGATATCCAGCACAGCTGTTGGAGGGCTTTCATGCAGAGCGCCCTAACGTTAATCATTTCCCACAGTGTCATTAAAGGGCTGTGTGGAGTCATGCAAAGATCCCACATCATTGGCTTGGCGCTAAATAAACTGGGAGGAAAGAAATGGCAGATTGGATGCAACTGGACATTTTAGCTTGTAAAGTTTAACACATTTGTTTTAAAATTCCTTGGATTGGTTTGACATGTTTTTCTCGTGCATTTTTTTAAACATTGATTGTCTGAATCATATTTAGAGCAGCAGCAGCCTTTGGGAACATCCTGGATTACTGGTGGAAACTGGAGATTTAGTGACAGCTGAGTAGGTGCCAACAGGTGCTGCACTACTTCATCCTTTGTAAACAATGACGGGGAGAAATGCTTCCACTGAGGAAAAACCAATTAAACAGCTCGAAACATGAAATAAATCCCAATGAATACCTGGAAATTCCTGAAGAGCCTGAGAAAAAAAGGAAAGAATAATCTCACAGTAGATTAAACTGAACAAGAATAACCAAACTGAATAGTTGAGTTTATGTAACTTTCACTTGCAATGAATGTCCCATAGCTGAGTTTACCTGTATAATATATATATTTTAATACATCTGCAGTGGTCTCTAGTAGGAATGAATGCCTTCTAAAAAGCTCTGGTGCTCCTGTTTGAGGATGTAGAAGTCAGCTGGAGTCAGGACGAAAAGGTGGCAGAAAACAGCACGATTTGGAGTCTTATTTCCTGATATTTGAACATCTCTCCTCTGATTGGCTAACAGCAACATGACACTACAGCTGACTCTGTTTGCTCTGCAACATTGATGTTTCATCTCCACAAAAACATGCAAGGTACTCCTAAGATTTTAGTGTTAGTAATCTATAGGTCTCCGGGGTCATGCACTCATTTTCTAGATAACTTCACTGAGCTTCTCTCTGTTATCACAACAGACTCTGAGGATTTCATAACTGGTGACTCACGTTGATGATGCTAATGACAAATCTGCAGTACAATTCTATGGAGTTCTTGAATTATTGATGTGCAACAGCATCTACGTGTTCCAACACACACTCACAATCACACACTAGACTTAATCTTAACCAAAGATGTTTATGTCTCAGATATTGTTAGGGATGTGGGTCTATCTGACCATTTCAGTGTTCTCTCTGATAGGTAATTTCACCTGCTACCCATCACACTTCAGCTGTTCTCAAAAAAGGTATCTGAGTGATCACACTGCTTCGGTTTTAATAGAACTTATGAATATGTCAATAAGTCTGACAACCAACTGTGTTGATTCACTTCTAAATCATTTCAACTGCAAAACTCTTGAAGCCCTTGACACCATTGCACTAGAAAATGTCAAACTTATCAATGGCAAACAAAAAGCTCCATGGAGGGTCACTACATCAGTTACAAATCAGAAACGAGAATGCAGGAAAGCTGAGTGTAAATGGAGAAAAAGTAACCTGCCAGGTCACTATGAGACCTTCAAAATGCAGCTGCGCATGTACAACTCTGAATTAAATAAGGCGAGACGAGCCTTTTTCTCCAAAGTCATTAGTAACAATATTAACACCTAGTGCCTGTGGTCCCCTAGACTCACTCAGTCTGTGTTTGGAGCAAATTAATGACTGGATGCAGTCAAACTTCCTCCAGTTAAACAAAGACAAGACTGAAGTTATTGTCTTTGGAAATAAGAAGGATAGGATGGAGGTTATTGCTCAACTTGGCTCCAGAGGAATAAAAACAAAGACTCAGGTTAGAAATCTTGGTGTCATAATTGATTCAGACCTGAGCTTCACTGGTCACATTAAGGCCATAACTAGATCAGCGTTTTATCATCTTCATCAAGTAGCAAGACTCAGAGGTCTCATGTCCAGACCAGATCAGGAGAAACTCATTCATGCGTTCATCTCCAGCAGGCTGGACTTATGCAGTTGTCTCCTGGTCTTCCCAAAAAAGCTGTGAAGCAACTACAGCTTATTCAGAATGCTGCTGCTAGAGTCTTAACAAGAACCAAGAGAACCGAGCACATCACTCCTGTTCTTAAATCTCTACACTGGTTACCAGTAAACTACAGAATCAAGTTCAAAGTGCTTCTAATAGTTTATAAATCACTTAATGGCATGGGGCCAAAATACATGTTGGATCTCCTTACAGCATACACACCCAGCAGAGATCCTTAGGGAGCAGTCAGCTGGTAGAACCCCGGGTCAGAATCAAACAGGGTGAAGCTGCTTTTAGCTACTATGCTGCACACAGATGGAATCAGCTTCCTCATGACCTCAAATGTGCCCCAACTCTAGTAACTGTTAAATCAACACTGAAAACTTTAATGTATTCATCAGCCTTTGAATGAATGTTTCTTATGCTGCACCTTCTGCACTGTAACTGCTCAGCCTTTAACTTTACCTATTTATCTTATTCTTACATCAACTTTTGTTTGTGTTTTTTAAAGTTGATTTTTAAATCTGCTGTTTTATGTTGTCACGTTGATTTTATTGTCTTATGTTCTTGCTCCTGGAAAGCACATTGAATTGCTTCTGTGTATGAAATGTGCTTTACAAATAAAGCTGCCTTGCCTTATTTGTGGAGCTAAAACATCAACGTTGCAACACAAACAGAGTCGGTGGTAGAGTTGCGTTGCTGTTAGCCAATCAGAGGAGAGATGTTCAAATATCAGGAAATAAGACTCCATATCCTGTCGTCTGAAGCTACTTTCTCTACCAGGTGCATCTGATGAGTGAAGGACCTCTTTAAGACGCTGCAACATCCATTCACATTCTAGATTATTTCTGACATCACAAGTGGTAAGTAGGCCCTGAACAACGTGAAGGACAATTTTAACTTTAGTACTTGAAGAAAGGTGGTTCTGAATTGGTAAAATAATGTTGTCTTCTTCTTCCAGACACACTAAAAAGTGCCAGGTTTGATGTCGCAAGTCCCGTTTTGTAACTTTAACAAGAGTCACTAAGCATGCACCCATGTTTCAGATGGCATAAATGAAGACCAAACCTAAACGGGTTGATATAAAATACTTTAATAAATTATATGATTGTTCTAAGAACAAAAAAAATCTACTAACAAACCAAAAATTTTACCAAATTTTGTACAAAATAATTACAATGTTCAGCACATTCAGTTCTTCTTACAGCTAAAAACATTTACTGGTGGAAAAACATTTTAGGTTCTCCTTAAATTGCATAAACATAAAAGAAAAGTGTTGAATAAAATGTAGTTTTTAAAACATTTTCCCATTACTGCTGTGAGCATTCACAACAGTTGCACCATGAACAGCATGAAACTTGTTCCCTTCATTAGACGAGAAATTACTGAGAAAAAAAAACTCAGAGAACCGGGGACTAAGGAACTAAAACTGTTTGTTTACAACAGGCAGATTCTAGTTGCAATCAGGCACCATTTCTTAACTCTATAAAGAAGAGCTTGTTAAAGGGCACTCCTTGTAGGTGGATGATCACCGAGCACCCAGCTGCTGTGGGTGGCGTCTCTACTGTCAACAGACTGTAAAACTGCATTTGTAACTGAATGGTAAAAAAATGGTAAATGGCCTGTATTTGTATAGCGCCTTCTTAGGGTTCTACAACCCCCCAAGGCGCTTCACAACACAATCAGTCATTCACCCATTCACACTCACACTCACACACTGAAGTACAAGGAGGCTACTGAGAGCCTGACAGCGATGCTTTGAACAAGTCTGGACCCCGTGACGAACATGTGAAATGAAAACAGGAATTGGATTCATCATCCCAGTTTGAGACACTCTGGCTATATCTCTTTAAAGCTGTCCAGAAATCTAAATGCATCAGACCTTTTAATAAATCCCTGCAGTTTCAAACCTCCAGATTTACTAAATAAGCTGTAGTTTCATATAAAGAGAAGCAAAAACCAGGATTTTGTGCAATGGGATCAAAATGTTTCCATTCTGCATGTTGCACCTAAAGTAGCATGCCAAAAGTGGTCTGATTTATTTAGTACGATGAACTTTTTGTTGTGCATCACTGATGATTGCATACGGTGCCACAGTTATGAAGCAGAAATGAAAAAAGGTGGTTTCTGTAAGACACGTGAGCCAAAAAAAATTCAGGCGTTCCTTAAATCATTATACAAAAAAAATCTGAATTTAGTTCCTTTATGTCAAAGTCCAACTAGGATTTTAGCAGAACTATCAGCTGTTAAGAATTTTTGGGACAATCAATGCTAACTTACTCCATAGCTTCTAATACCAGCAAAAAAGTAAAAGAACTGTAACCAGTTTGAACTCAAGCAGATCAAATCAACAACATTTACACCAGTTTGTGTCATTTGGACGTTAAATGCACGGACTGTAACACAAATACTGGAACCAGAGGGTGAAAGTCTGAAAGTTGAAATGCTATCTAGTTTTGTAAAATATTGTGGAAAATCTAAAAAGGATTATCCCCGCAAATTTAACTTTTGGTGTGTTTAGATTAAATAATATTATCTTTTAATGCTAACCGACACCTGGTTAAACACGGCAGTTCCAAACATAACAGTCAGAATAAATAATTATTACAGCTAGTTATCATTTCTCCTTTCAAAACAATCATATTTAGGTTTGATTGGGGCCAAAATCAGAAAATAGTCATTATGACGGTGTGATCAAACACAAATAAACGGAATGACATAAAAACAAAGAGCAAAAACAACCTTATTCTTTAGAATAACTATAATACAAAGCCTCACTTAACTTACTAAATTCAAATATACACAGTCATTTGTTTATTTACATATGTACTGTACATCACCATAAAACAAAACTTTACTGCAATATGAAGTTTGTTATTAAAACTTATTTCCCTTTATGCATTTCAGGAGTCCACATCAAGAGTAAAAAAGCAGAAATTTAAAGGCTGAAGGCACTTTTATAGGAGAAATACTGAAAGACCACCATCTAGATGCTAAGGAGGCTTTAGACAGGATAAGAAGCTTTAAACCTTAACGAAAAACAGAATCAGCATTTATAAATGTAAACAAAATAAAATCTCATCAGGCATAACACAGCAGGGTTCTTTGTGCCAACATAAATATAACATAAGCAACGTTTTTATTTAATAAAAGACATGGTTTCATGTAGAAAAGCCTGCAGGTTTGAGCAAAAGCAGGACAGAGAACGTGGTTAGAACAGCTGCCAGGCGAGGTTGGTTTGATTCAATCTCAAAAATCAAAAGTGTTATTTAGGATGGTGGAACGCAGTGCTTGTAAACGAAGAAACAAAAAGAAAATAAAGATTTTACCATTGTGAAAAATAACAAACCTCCTGAAATCCAGAAGCTGTGATTTTTTTCCCATGCTTATTTTTTTTAGGTATTTTTTTTGTTTTGTGGTGAAAATAAGCCTCCATGCCACAGAAAAGAATATTTAAATAAAGTAGACAAACAAAAATACAAAATTAAAGCATCTTTAATCTTCACTTTTGGTGCATTCAAGAGCTGAACAGTCAGTGATGTGCCTGCTCACACATAGTGGTCTTTAATGTCCTCGCTGAGCTTGGCGGCGATCAGGTTTTTACACCGGTTGTCTTTGGGGCTGTACGCTGTCCGATGTGGCGCTTTCATCGGACCGCTGCGTGTCGTACAGATCCTCCCGCCCTTGCTAATCCACCCCTTGTCCTGCACCTCCCCTATGGAGCAATTTTGAGGAGGACACTTATCCCCCATGCCCAGCGCCCTCTCCTCATCATCCTCTTGCTCCCCCTCATGGTCGTGTTCGTCCTCGTCATCGGCCCCGTCACACGTCCTGTCAGCAGGGCCCATCAGTTTCTTGCATTCATACCGAATGTCTTTGTTGCAGTTGTTCTTAGCGGGATTGCTCCTCAGCGGCTCCAGCTGGTTGTTGACCGTGGTTTCCTCTGACAGGGCTGCTCTCTCACGCTCTTTCTTCCTCTTACGGGTCCACCAAACACAGACAACGAGGCAGAAGATCCATAGAACGCTGAAAACGGCGCAGAGCACCGGCACCAGGTAACCTACAGGAGAGAGTTTAAGGAAAGGTTTGAGTTAAGAACACACCAAAAGGAATCAATTCATTAAAAAGTGTTTGTACTTGGTTTGGGGGTATTTTCTGTAAACATTAGGGATGTGTATTGGTAAAATTC
The DNA here is from genome assembly GCA_006937985.1 of Aphyosemion australe. Classification (NCBI taxonomy): domain Eukaryota; kingdom Metazoa; phylum Chordata; class Actinopteri; order Cyprinodontiformes; family Nothobranchiidae; genus Aphyosemion; species Aphyosemion australe. The sequence goes on along the minus strand of SSNS01000162.1, from coordinate 1,126,084 downwards.
TGGCGATACGATGCGTATCACGATACCATATATCACGATATATTGTTATACATTCAGCCAGACGATATTAGCGATTTTTTTAGACTGAATTTATTGTAGGAAAATTCAATAAACAGTCCAACCTGATACGTAACACGTTTAAGATGAGGTATCTGAGCCATTATGGAGGGATTTACATTTGAATGGTGGAAACACAACCCATTGCTCTTGAAGTAAAACATAAATGGAGTAATTAACATCTGCATTATCAAAAGTCATTTCAAAATAAACAGAAAAGGCAGTCTCTGTAGAATCAAACACAAAAATATTTCAATTAAATGTTAAGTCTTTTGTTGCATGTAAATTCTTCCAGAAATTCGACACACGACTTTTGAATATCAACATAATATCGCAATATCACAATATATTGCCATATCGATATTTTCTTACATCCCTAGTAAACATAAAATGATACCTTCATGTCAATGATGACTGCTTTAAACCTCCACTGGTACCAGAGTGGATATTCTGACAAGTTACTGCCGTAAAAAGCATGCATCCTGTCCACAAAAATGCAAGTACCTAATGGCCAGCACAGGACATAGGCGACTAATGATTGAAACTGCTGGGAGTCGGGATCGATCCTACAACCCTCCAACTGCTGGACAACCCACTCTATCTCCTGAACTACTACTGCTAATTGGTAAGACACAAGTCCTTTCGGGTCTGCTGAGGTTCCAGAGGGGTGTAGCTAGACCGACATGAAGGGCAAAATCGGTAACACTTTCCAATAAGGGACACAAAATTGTTCTTTGTTACTAGGGAACAACTTAGGAGGTAATGAGTAATTTACCAGGGACTAATGGGTAAAAACACCCACCAGTCTTATTCAGGGACTAACGGGTACTTATCTAAGGAACAGAGTAGGAACTTACTCATTACCTACTATGTTTGTGTCCCCTAAAGTAAAGTGAAGCCTCCTCCCAATTACCTACGAATCATTACTCACTCAGTACCTAATCATCGACTACTATTTTTTTATTGTACAATCTTGACAAATAACTGATTTCTTTTAAAAATCAATTAAACAACCATTTTAAAAAAATTATAACTTCATGAATATAGCTATGTTCAAAACCTACTCAGGATAGATGAGAATTGCAGAAGATGCTTTTATTATGGAAACTGTACAGTGTAATTCACACACACACACACACACACACACACACACACACACACACACACACACACACACACACACACACACACACACACACACACACACACACCCACACACACACACACTCAACTAACACTAAGTTATGGTTTTATTTCCATTTGTTTTAAGCTACTGTTAAAAGATGACCAATTTTTAATAACTGGCTTTTATCAAGAAGTGTCCTGAAAAATGTTATCGCACCTATTTTAACTTTGTTTTTATATTTGAATCTAGTCGTTTTGTTTTATTATTGTACTGTAATCTGTTCCTCATGTTGTGAAGCACTTTGGTCAGCAACAGCTGTTTTAAATGTGCTATACAAATAAAACTGACCTTGAGCTTGTTTGCATTTTATCATGAAGCACACGTCCAAGAGAACCGTTTCTGTGTTGTTATTATTATTTTTTTTAACAAATCACTTATTTGTCAAGACTGGATAATAAAAAAATAGTTAGGTACTGAGTGAGTAGGTACTTGTGAGGAGGCTTCACTTTACTTTAGGAGACACAAAAGTAGTAGGTAATGGTTAAGTACTGAGTAAGTAATGATTTGAGCCTCCTCTGTTCCTTAGATAACTACCCATTATTCCCTGAATAAGGCCGGGGGGGAGTTTTTACCAGTAAGTACTGGTTAACTACCCATTAGTCCATGGTTCATTACTCATTACGTCCTAAGACGTTCTTTTGTAACAAAGCAAAATTTTGTGTCCATTATTGTAAAGTGTTACCGCAAAATCCTTTTGCTTCTGCTATGATCTGCATAGATTTCAAGGCTACCTCGCCTCTGGCCTGATGGATGCAGGAGGCAGGCACCCCCTCCCCTACTAAGGAATAAGAGGTTCAGACGATGCGTGACTGAGTGATTTCTACATTCATCAAAGCTTCTGTAAATAAACAAAGCTGTGGCTGGATTATTAGCTGACAATTTGTGACAAAATGTCAACGAAATAAAATTTCACTAACGGTCTCTTTGCAATTTAGACAGATGCAAAAGTTGAAGTTTAAGTTCAGTATGATGCCAAACAAAACTTTGGATATTTTCTCCAAAGTTATGTCTCCAACTCATCAGCAGTCACAGTGAGATGCAAACCTATAATGTTACAATTCTACGTACCTACAGCATCTGCTATCTCACGTTAAATGATAGAAAACAAGACTAGGTAGAGATCTTCACAGTGAAGAGCAATGGAGCCGGCAAGATGATTGTTAAGCTTGGTTTATGCTTGATGCATCCGTGAGGTCGGCACGGCTCCTTGCAGCCATATTACGGGTGTGTCCGAATCCAGGGTCTGGATGCTTGTGAGGACATGTACTCAATGGTCCACCGAGGTCAGGTCATTCCTCTACCGCTAAATCCGGAAATAAACGGCCCTGAAATCGGACAGCCTAGCGTCATAAATCCCCGCCCCCAGATCCTGTCATGGAGCTCATTTGCTCGTGATTTATTAAACAGAATTTATTGGAAATAACTAACAATGCCTATAAACAGGCTTTTAATTTTACGTTAACCGTAATTTTTTATAAACTTACATTTGAAAGTGAATTTCTCTGTTGTTCCTTCTGCCTTCATGAATTTGTAGTACCACGGCCGCTGCACAAAGCATTCTGGGATAGCCTCTGTCAGCAAGGATCCACCTGAACCATCCTCGAAATTTGGGTGAAACGAAGCAAGGATGAGTATTCTTCATATTCGGACAGCACTCATCGCTTTGCTGTGACGTCAACAGCCTCGAAATGCAGACTCACAGGCATCCAGCCCCTCGATTCGAACACAGCCTAAGTCATTTCAGAAACCACGCCCCTCCGCGCGGCCCAAACGTTCCGTACCGCGCACCTAGGAAATTTTCTAACTATGCGGACGGTCCCGTATGGAAAAACAAGGCGGACTGGCTGTTGTGTGTTGTATGCATGCCGTAGAGCCCTATGCTGCCCCCTACAGTCTGGGAAAACATTGTCTCACAGCGGAGACAAGCTGCAGGAAGTATAAACGCTGCAAAAGTCGTCTTGGTCTGATTTCGCGTAGAAATGAGACGTGCGGAATGTACATGCTTCAGCATAAACCAAGCTTAACACAGATTGAAGGAAATAAATGGATGAAGAATTTCCCCCTAGAGGTCTGCAGTCCAATTAAATCACCTGTTTCTACTTTACCTGAGGCACAACAAGAATCGATCCATCTTTGTTACAGTTAGAGGGATGATGCATGTAGGCTGGGCTGCCATCATTACTAAAGATACAAACTGGTCATTTTTCTAAATAAAAGTACATTTTTATAACCGTCTAGAGTATCTGTTGAAGGGTTAAGCTCTCGTCTCTAGCATTGCTACCAGGGTGTAACTCACCGACAGAGGGGCACTCCACATGGATCTCCACCTTGGCCTCCAGCACAGCCAGAAGGAAGGTGGTGTTGTGGCGTTCAGACAGAGCATCGGTAACGGCACTGGCAGCATTCTGGATCTGTTCACACTCACCATCCTTCTGTCGTCCATCCGTCTCAAAGGACTACAGAGACAAAGACACGGAGGACACCAAAAAACTCAAGTTAATTTTTATGAATAACAGTTAAATCTGTTGCAGGTTGAAGTTTTGACGCCCAGATTTCTGAGTTATTACAAACCCCTCATGAGTTTAGTCCTCTCGCCCTTTCTTGTGAGTGAAATTAAAGTTTCCGCCTGAGCAGGAGGGACAGAAAACGAGGCGCCTCAGGCAAAACTTAGCAAGACAACAGAAACGAGAAGAAAACCCACATTCATCCGTCAGAATAAAAGACGTTCTCATCCCACCCCCACACCTCTACTGAGACCACAGAAGGTGGAGTTAATTGTCTAATAAGGTGCTGAGGGTGAGGCAGGGAGGATTAGCTGTGTAGTTCAATTAGGACCGACAATAGAGCAGAGGCCAGCTGTGCTCCTTGTTCACCGGGGGACAAACGGGGGACTTCTTTCTTCTCCTGAGGACACCAACAGCTCATTCACATCCCCGTGACCCCGCGGCTCTCTGAATGACTGACGGATCAGCACACAGGAGCAGAGGGCTGAGGACCTACAACACCTTCATGTGGAGTCTGTGAATGATTATTAATAAGACTCAGACAGGAAACGTGTGCCTGCAGGGTCCCCAGGGATGTCCAAAGCAGACATCTGGTCTCACGTGAAACACAGGTGAATGATTACACACCTGCCTTGGTCTTCAATCTTCATCAATGACACTTAAGGTCTACCATCAGTAGAACCAGGTAGAACAAGGGCTTAAATAACAAATACTGATGGATATTTGGGCCTTGTCACCACGGAAACCACTTTCCTAAATGATCTTATCATTTTGTGGTTCTAAAAACAAAAGTTTTGATGCACATGAGGTCAGAGGTTAGGTCAGAGGTGGAGCTGTGACATCATAGTGTCATAAAGGATGTTTGCACCAAAAGAGAAAGGTGGCATTTCAAGAAGTTTTCACATTTTTAAAAAATCTGGCTCCATGGACCAGACAGCAAAAACAGCTTCAGAAGTTCACATTTTAGGATAAAATTTAGCTTCCATCTCCTCTAAGTGTGTTTATTTGTCTCCTTGCACACAACCTGAGCCCTGAAACATAATGGGCACTTCCTCTTTGCTCTGCCTTCCCTCCAAAACAATCACTAATCTAAATATTTCTCCTCCTCTGCCACATTTAAGAGTTAGACGCTGACACTTTGCTGCAACAAGCACCCGCTACAAGCTGTTTTTGTAAGAAAGCCTTGTTGTTGTGGGATTTGGGTGGATGTCAGACCCGCCACTCCTTTTTCCTACATCTGCTGCTCAGAACGACCTCACTAACATCAGAGACTCAAGGGCTTATCCCGTCTATTAGAAGCTTAAAACACCAAAGTGACAGATTTCTTTTAAGTCTGGGTGGCCGTGAGAGGCAAACTGATGGTAGACGGCAAAAGAGAGAGACGGAGAGCAAAACAGAAGGTGAATACGGCAAAAAGGAGGAAGAAAAGTAAAAGAAAGCAGGTAGTAAACGGATAAATAGGTGGAGGAGGGAGATGCTTCACCAGGAGAACATTCAGGTATCATCCAGATGTTATAAAAGCTTCAAACACACTTTGATTTTTGTTCTTGAACTTTTTTCAACAAAGAGGAAAGAAACAAAATCAGAAATGACTCCCGAAACACTTTTCCTTAAAAGTGAATTAAAATCTTAATATGAACACAGAACATTTCTTCTCTTCTGTAGAAACTTCTCCAAAAATGTGGTTTGTGTTTTTAATCTTGTGAAAAATAAAAACAAAACTAAAAACCACAGAGACGATGCAGAATACACAGTAAAAACATGCATCTGTGCCTATTTTACATTACATTAGTGTGTGTGCAAGTGTAGTAATCACCATGGCAACCTCCACAGCATCCCTAGTTGAGTAGGACAGGTCGCAGAGGATCATCAGCGCTCGCTCCTCGGCCAGAATCCGAGTCACGGGAAGGTACCTCAGCTCTGAGCAGATGTTCTCTACAGTGGTGCCCTGCCACACACACACACACACACACACACACACACACACACACACACACACACACACACACACACACACACACACAGATTAATGTCTGCACTGCAGGTGAGGAACAATCGCATTGGCTAATTCCCCCTAAGACTGTTTAAGCTACAGCCAATCAGAATTCCTCCCACTGTGGGAGGGTGGTGGGGGGTTCTTTTGACTCAAGAGGATCACAGAACATGGACTGATGTAAGGCACCATGGGAATTTGGTGTTCATAACCTTCTCCTTACCTGTGGAACTTTGTCCTTCTGGAAGACCAGTGTGATGTGAGCACAGCTGTTGTCTAGGTAATCACTATTGGGCTCACACCGGGTGTGCAGAGGTGTGGGAGGGTCTGGTGTGGAGCACACCCCCCACTGGTGACATGGCAGCGAGAAGCAGGTGAGGAACGGATGCTCCACACACTCCTGACCTCCGGGACAGGACTGGTAGTTGGAGTCGGCGGGTGGGAGAGCCTTAGGGAGGAGGCAGGGCCGACGACCACACCTCACCTAAGAGAGGACAGTATGTGACAGCTGGATTAGGTAATCCTCTCTGGCACAGACATCTAAACTGTTTAGCTTAAACATAAATGGTCTAATATGTAAAGTAGGGAACCTTAGAACAGTGGACGTCCCCATTGGAACATTGGCAGGTGTTACAGTCCTCCTCCCACCGGCTACCGTGGGGATACTGTAGACCAGCGTGGTGACAGGACTTCCCAAGTCCGATGACTGGAGTGGAAACAAGTACAATTAATCACAATCACATAGGTGCAAAATTACAAATTATGCTGATCGATCAATCGATCGATCGATAGATAGATAGATAGATAGATAGATAGATAGATAGATAGATAGATAGATAGATAGATAGATAGATAGATAGATAGATAGATAGATAGATAGATAGATAGATAGATAGATAGATAGATAGATAGATAGATAGATAGATAGATACACACACTGTATATCAAGATACTGGGATTAAATCTACGAGGTGCTTGCCATACTCAGGTAGGATTGTCAATTAAAGTCAAGGTAAAAAAAACAGTTGAGAATAAAACCCAAGAGTCATCATTCCATAATTAGCTTTATTGAACTTACACTCGTGACAGAGACGTCCAGCTTGTCCTGGAGGACAAACGCAGCGGTAGCTGTTAATCTGGTCTATGCATGTGGAACCTTCAGCACAAGGAGACGTCTGACACTCGTCTATATCTGGAGACAAATATGAGACAAAGATACAGACGGAGATGGTTTTAGTTTGGTAAAGACTCGTTTTCAGTTTTTTTGTTGATAAAAATAAGTTGGAGCAGCTCAACGGATTCATGAACTGATGTATAAAATGATCAAATCCAAAATTAAATGATTATTTAAAAATCCTGACTGAAAGTCTCCTTTTCTGTTTGACGTTTTTCACGTGTTCTGGTCCTGAGGCCCGTTCTCCCACCGACCACAGCTCTGACCTCGGCTCAGCGCTGAAGAGGAGAGGTTAAAGCTGTCTTCCTAAAAGACTTCCTAATCTGTCGCCCTGAAACAATCGGCTCACGCTCCCCCGCCACGGCCTTTCACCCCTGACCCCCCCGCCCACTTGACCCTGACCACAAGCCCCCTTCGGTTCCCAGAGACTCACTGATGCGGCAGTCCGGTCCGGCAAATCCAGGCGCACACTCACAGCGGAACCAGTTGACCCCGTCCACACAGACGCCGCCATTGTAGCTGCAACCAGAGGGAGACAACCCAGTCAGAAACTCACGTCATGCTATCTGTCCTCTTGAGTGGCAGCAGGCTGAAGCTCCAGCTGATCCCAGATCAATGTCCAGACTTCATATGTAAATCTGCCCCCCTCAACCACCTTCAGTGCCCCCAACTAGCATGGGAGGCTATTCTGTCCCTCTCCCCTTCCACATTCTCTTCTCTAAACCTCGACCACCACTAATCCACCTGTCAGTCATTGAATGGGGTGGGGGTGGGGCCTTTTGTCAAGGATGGATTCTCCTAAAGCTTCTGAAGATGATTTAAACTTAGCAGTAAAATACCAAAAGAGCTTGTACGTTACTTCAGTAAAATACTGAATAAAAACAAATATTTTTCAGAATTCAAACTCCTGATCTCATCTGTGGGGGGGTTAGCAGAGGAGGGGGGGGGGGCAGAATTTACAAGAGCTTCTCACTTCTACTTAGCAGGCGTGATGAGCTGCTGCCAGATTCGTCTGTGGGTTTGCTGTTAGCAGTGAGAAGATGGAAAATGTTCTAATAGCAGCACCTGTTTAATCATGTGACTGGTTACAGGTTCATGAGATAAATACATCACATGGTCACAAAATTAACCTTTAAATGGAAATTCTACACTTTAGACAGGGAAAGCTCAGAATTAGAGTTTTAAAATGATATCTGGTAATAATAATACAGCCCAGTGGCTCCAGGCGTACACGCCAGGTAGCAAGTCTCCTCATAGTAAAGCCTGGTCCCTGCATGCATGTACACCTGTGTATATTTAAGTGGTGCATGCCCCTGTAAGTGCCAGGCTGTTACCGCTACCTTAAATCTGTGTGTGATGGTTTTCTTGTTTGCAGTAAAAATGAAAACAAAAATGGAGGACAGCCCTTCTCAGGTGAACATAGTGCTTTCATGAGATTATTTTTTTAGATTAATTAATTATGACCTGTGATTAATTAATCTAATTAATCTCTTTTTTTAATCTCACCTACTAATGGATGAGAAAAACTCTCATTTTGATGTATGTCACCTTTTTCACTCCTTCCGAGGTATGCATTATCAAAATGTACTTAAAATAGTATTGTACTTTTAAGTCAGTCCTATTTTTGCCAGTGATATACATATACATTTTTCTCCTGTTTTGAATTGAAATACAATTTAAAAGCATTTTTTTTAGAAATTAAAAGAGCTTGTGTTTACAATAACAATGTCAATGACTATTGTTTGATTCTCTGTCTCGTTATTTTTAATTTTTAAAAAATTGCTTTCGGGGCAAATTTTCTTGAAAGATTAAAATGCGATTAATCAAGATTAATTCATTACAAAGCCTCTAATTAATTAGATTAACTTTTTAATCGAGTCCCACCCCTAATTAATATATAACAAAAAATACTGTGTTTTTTGTAAGTCTCGAATAACTAGAATTTCAAAATAAAACATCAGGTCCATCTAGAATAATCTAAGTTAACACATCAAGGAACGCTTTTCTGAGCAATGCAAATAGTGATCACAGAACTTGTTACTAAAACATTTATCTAAAATTAAAATAGACCTGTAAATTACAGTGCTGTAAGTTAGCATATCAAAACTGACAGTTTATCACAAAATATTACGCTTTTTCACAAAATCTGACATGTGGTATGGCATGATAGTTAAATATAAATATAATTACATAAAATAAATAAAAATTTAAAATAAAAAATCCCAACAGGTAGGCTAGAAAAGTCCCAGTAAAGTCATAGATTAAAAATGCGATTAAAAAAAATAGTGCAATAAATGTGGCTGTAATTAATTAATCTCAATTAATCTCATAATCTGACACCCCTAATCATAAGAAAAATACAAAATTGGCAGATTTTTAATGAGGAATAAAAAAGCACCCTCCAATAAAAGCCTCCTAAGAAGTCATTTTCATTAAATGTAATATTTGTGGTTTCATTTTCCTTACCAGGGATGTGGATTGCAGTCATTAACATCTGCAAGAGAGGAAAACATTTACTCATATTTTATTTTGTTTTCCACTCAAATATAAAACCCTTTTATTACCATAAATATAAAGTCTGTTTCTGGGTTGTCTAAAAGTGACGTACTTTCTGCACAAGTGGGCCCCTCCCAGCCGTCCTTGCAGATGCAGGTGAAAGTGTCTCCTCCTCCGATGCACGTCCCTCCATTCTCACAAGGACCCGAGTCGCAGGAGCTGTTCTTGGCTGATGACAAACCCAGACTGGTTCAAGTCCATTCTGGTGTTGGCTGTTTGTGCTGTGTTGTTCTAGCAAGTGTCTCACCTGAGTTACAGGTGCTTCCACCCCACCCCGAGGAGCAGCTGCACAGGAACGAGTCTCCGTGGTCGAAACACGTCCCTCCGTTCCTGCAGGTACTGGAGTCACACTGGCCCTCACCTGGACAGCAGCAACACAGTAAAAAGACTGAGACGTCTGCAGCAACGATGACATCATAGGAACAGAACGGGTCTGTTTGTTCCTCACAATGAATTAGGAGTAGAAGTGGTTAAGAAATGAAACCTGACTTGTTTGAGCAGGTAGAATATGGAAAAGAGCATGCAGGTCTGAACTCACGTAAGTGGCAGGTCTTTCCTTTCCAGCCGTCGACACAGCTGCAGTGGAAGTCGTTGACCAGATCGATGCACAGACCTGCGTTCTGACAGGGGTCTCTGCTGCACTCGTTCACATCTACAACCCAGATGTTTGAGTCAGAAACACCAAGACGCACAATCCAGATCATTATTTAGAAAAGCAGAGAGGGAGGTTGGAACTGAGAAAATGATAGATTTACCACAAAACTGGATTGCCAAATATTTCAAATACTTGCTTTTAGGTTGTTCGATTTGCATTTAAAGCTTTTTTTGAATGAAAATCTCTTATTTTGTTGTTCTGTGTTAGCAGGTGGAAAACTAATAAAGTTTAAAAAGACACATTTTCTAAGAAATTGTGTTTAAAGTTTATCTTCTCAGCTGAATATGGTGGCTATAAGAAATGGTCATCTTTGACTGATATGTAGAACAGTGGTTCCCCAACTTTTCAGCTTCAGTCCTACACAATAAGAATAGTCAAGACATGCACCTCCAGATATCTTTGATTTGATGATACATACCTGCCTAAAAAACTAAATAATTCATGGCAAAAATTAGGTCATGTTTACTTATGTCCATTTATGACAATTTAGTTGAGTTTTTGTGACAATTAGGCTAAAAATCTAGCTTCAGCAATTGTTTTCCAATTCATTTTCTATTTCTGGAAATCATCTCAAGACCCCCTTTGTAGTTCTTGGTGACCCACTACGGGTCCCAACCCCACCTTTGTGAACCACTGACTTAGAACATGAATAATCTAATAAAACGTTACTTTTATTATTTAAGTATCGAACAAAATTCTACTAACAGTTTATTCCTACTTTTGTTCAGTTCCTTCTCTTTAATATCATCCAAAATAGTTTCTAAATATAAAAATTCCCTTATATTTCATAATAACATTTATTTGATTTTAAAGCTCTCATTCACTTGTTTTGTTCAGACAATCTGCCGTGGTTTCTAGTAGGAATGAATATTTTGTGTAATTTCTCATTAATATTCATGATATGCAAACATCTCTCCTCTGATTGGCTAACAGCAACACGACTCTACCACTGACTCTGTTTGCTCTGCAACGTTGATGTTTTATCTCCACCAATCACACAAGCCTGGAGGAGTTCTGCTGTGTGGTGGAGTTGCTAATGCTAACGGTTAGCTTCTACTAGCTGAGATGTTCTCTGCTGTTTCCTGGACGCTAAACCAACAACAGCCTTCCCCGTCGTGAGTCAAGATGGGTGAGTCCATGAATGCTAAGTGACAGTGTGACGTAGATCTGTCAGGATTTTCTGAACCGAGTGTTTTTACGTCTATTTTCTATCAGAAGCTAATGCTGAAGATAGGTGAACCTGCTGTTTAATGATTATCTTCTATTAAAAGGGATTTTCAGGCATTTTTTTTTCTGTGTATCAGTTATAAATATTTATTATTTCACATATTTCCACAATGTCTCAGAATAAATCAATCAAATTTACGTCTCCCAGGGCTATTTCCTATTGGACGTAAACTCTATTTCTACAAACAGAGGCCATTCAAGAAGTTATCCACAAGTTAGGCATTTGTTTATTTGCACCATTTCCACAGAAACATATAAAATAGCAGAAAACCCCTTTTTCATAAAATTTGTGGCTTCTACTTTAACCCCAGTTTCCACTGGAGAAAATAAAAAGTAAACTGGGCTAGCACGTTTCCTTCTCATAGCTTGGAAAGCTTTGTTCTTGCTCACATGGACCCCAATCTGCCTCTCTGAAACACACCCACCCACCCACACACACTCACCAGCCTCACATATGGTTCCCTCCCAGCCGTCTGGGCAGACACACTCGAAGGAGTTGATCCCATCGATGCAGGTACCTCCGTTTTTACACGGGGAGGATGCACAATCATTCACGTCTGCAGGCAGAAAAGGACTTTGAACTCGATGAGGTTACAAAGAAGTGCAAAAACACATTGAATCCAACAAATGTATGAGAAAAGGTTTTGAGCCCTCCGTTTGAGTGTGGTATTGCATGCAAAGGAGAGAAACATGTCTGTTATGAGCTTGTCTGCTAAAGGAAACACGTCCACTGATTGGCTTTTATTTTAACAGGACGCCATCTTCTTCTCATTCTGAAGTTTCCATGTTTTCCTCTAGCGTTCCTTCTTGTGTTTCCTCCCTCTGCTCTAAACCAAACTTGAGACAAGTGATGATTAATGAAACCTGAATCTGAATTACCATAAGACTTGTGCTTCCCAGTGACGGTAACTCGTGATAAATATAGTAGAGTGTGTGTGAGTGTCGAGTTAATAATGGCTCACTCTCATGGCAGTAGGTGCCAGTGAATCCCAGATCACACGAGCAGCTGAAGTTCCCAGCAGGCAGGCTGATGCAGCGTCCGTGGGGTCCACAGACGTTAGACAGGATGTGCCACACCTGCTGCTGCGTGTCATTGGTCGCCACGGCAACCGTGCAACTGTCAATAACTTCGGGTAAAAGAACAGAAGACAGCCATCAGCAGAGTTAGATGTTTTTCACCAGAGAAAGTTCCTTGAACTGGTAGATGAGGGTCCTACCCTGACACTGGTTGGTTTTGCAGTGGTCCTTGAGCTCCGAGCATGTTTTACCCACATAAACATCTGGGCAGCTGCAGTAGAAGTCCCCCATCAGGGTGTGGCACTGGGCCTTGTTCTGACAGGGGTTTGGGCTACAAGGATCATTCTGCACCTTCACAAAGCAAAGATTGGGCCGCATTCCAATTATCAGCAAAGCAGACTTGACATTGTTTCAGTGTGTTTTCAGGCTGGATGTAGCTCTCACCTCACATGTCGTCCCTGTGAAGCCCTGTGGACACTCACACATGAACCCGTCCAGCAGGACGTTGCAACGGCCGCCGTTCTTACACGGGCTGCTGGAGCAGCGGTTCCTCTGCACCTCGCAGTGTCGACCCACAAAGCCTGGCTGGCACACACACTGGTAGCCTCTCACCATGTTCTAGTTCCAAAAACAATAAAAAATGTGTGATTCTATCTGCTACAATGAATTTAAAGCATAAGCCACTTAAACAAGCCAAGTGCGGTACAGATTAACTACTATTCATTCTCTGAGAAACATATACGTAGTATTTGTTTTTGTTTAAATATCATCGGTCACAGAGTTTCACAATAATGATAAACGTGAATATGGTCTTCAACCCTTATCACCTGGATTAGCCGCGGAAAAGAAAAAGATGGAAAACGATTGGGTCAGAAAAAGCTAGTCTCTTCTACATCACAAGAAAAATTAGCATACATGGCCCCGCCCACCTTGGCTTGTGACCATTGAAGGCTGAGTTGATTTTGTGTCCAGGAAACAACAGAGCGCGTCTTGGCTAACGGAAGCTAATAGTTAGCATTAGCACCTCCACAACACGGCAGAACTCTTTCAGGCTTGTGTTATTTGTGAAGATGAAACATCAACGTTGCATTTTTTACCCAAGAAAGAAGAGCAAAAGAAGAATTGTGTTGCTGTTAGCCATTCAGAGGCTAGATGTTTGCATATAATAAATATTAAAGAGGTCCTTCACTCATATTTTTATTACATTTGCAGAGATCTCTAGTAGGAATGAATGCCTTGTAAGTCGTACTCTGGGGGAAAAAAGCCCCGATGAACCAGTTTGAGGACGTAGAAGTCAGCTGGAGGAGAAAGTAGCTTCAGACGACAGGATGTGGAGTCTTATTTCCTGATATTCAGACATCTCTCCTCTGATTGGCTAACAGCAACACGACTCTACCACTGACTCTGTTTGCTCTGCAACGTTGATGTTTTATCTCCACAAATAACACAAGCCTGGAGGAGTTCTGCTGTGTGGTGGAGTTGCTAATGCTAACGGTTAGCTTCTACTAGCTGAGACGTTCTCTGCTGTTTCCTGGTTGCTAAACCAACAGCAGCCTTCCCCGTCATGAGTCAAGATGGGTGAGTCCATGAATGTTAAGTGACAGTGTGACATAGATCTGTCAGGATTTTCTAATCCTAGAGTTTCACCGTCTATTTTTTATCAGGAGCTAATGCAGGAGATGTTCACGTTCAGCCTGCATGCTGCGAGTACATATCGAGCTAGTGGAAACTCGGTGGATCTGAAGAAACCAGGACGCTTTGTATTTTTTACTAATGAAGTAATAACTTTATCTCACCTTGCAGATGCCCCCGTTCTGGCATTGCCCATGGCAGCTGTTCATGTCTGAGGAGAAAAGGAAAGTTTAGTGTCTGGTTTTGACAAAACGGATAAAGCCCAGCATACAGCGACATGCAGCTGCTACAGGAGGTGATTAAAGCAAAGTCATCAGTGCCTGAAAAAGATGAAGATTTCAGTGGGAAAGAGCAATAAAAAACAGAGGTCAAGAGTTTGGAAACAAGTAGTTTTAGTCATAAAACCAAGAATAGATCAAATCAGTCATCAGAAGTGTGGAAGAAAGAAGTTCAGCACCCTTCACCGTCCTACAGCATCTGTAACTGACTTTCTTTTTTTTTTGTCAATTCATCTTTTACTCTTTTTGTTTTTTAGGTCATTTCTGGTAAAATGTTCAGCTTTTACTGCCCCCTGCTCTCCTCACGTAGCCTAAAATACAAATATTTCCATGACAGAAAAAGCTGTTACAGATGCACAGATGTGAGTGAGTGAAGGGGCCGGATGTCGGCGGAGGGATGCAGGCAGGTAGGAAGAGGATAAAGACTACTGATGTTTGAGCTGATACTAACTGATGTCACAGTTCTGGCCCACCCATCCACGAAAGCAGGCACAGTGATATCCACCAATTAAGTTTTTGCAAGAGTAAGCATTGAGGCAAGGCTTCCCCGCACACTCATTAACGTCTGCAAAGTGGAGACCAAAGACACAGAGACAGGGGATAAGATGGTGAGAACGAAGCCCCATCACCAAGCAGACAGACCCAATAAACACAGACTGACTCCGATATTATTCCCTAGATGACACGACTCATTAGAGGGAGTGAACTAGATGAAACCATCGGGTCTCAGAGCTGATGGAATTCGTCAGACTTGTAAAATAATCGGAACCTTTGCAGCACTGAGTTCCACTTCTTCCACAGCTTTCCATGACCCTGGATCCCAACCCCCACCCCTCGGAGTTAATGTCTCTCTATTGCATTCCCTGAAGGCCAACCTGTGGCATTCCAAGTGGTCAGTTTCAGAGGCGGCGCTCGCTGTGCCGCCGCACCCACTATAACCAACACAGTGCATTAATACTACTCCCAGGAGGTGAGCAGCACCTGTTGGCCTACTGAAATGAAACACCCTGAACTCCCCCCCTCCCCTCCTCCTCCGCTGCCATCACTTCTCCTCATCTCCCACAGGTACTTCCCTGCCCACTGACTCGGGAAACACTGTGAACAGGAAAGCGGCCGCTCTTTGTTTTCTCCCCTGCACTTGATCGCAGGTTAGGAATCTCAAAAGGGGGTGAGGGTCTACTGAGCTGAGGCGTTGCCTCACCATAGTGCACTTACTCCTCTGTTATGCCCTGTCTGGAGCCAACCCCCCACCCCACCCCCAGTGAAGTATATATGGTCCCAAGGCTAGCAGTTGCCAGGCTGGAGGTTATTTTTAGCTTTACTCAAGTCACCTGGCTCGAGTTGTAGATGAAACCCAGTGAGTGTCCTTGCTGAGCATGCGTAAAAACAACACACACACACACACACTTAAATGAACTCCTGCAATAACACCGTTGGTTAGCTAACATGACAGTCATCATACATGCAACACGCCTCAAACACTGCCAGTAAAAAGCATCCACCATGCAACAGGTCTTACAGCGCGATGCTACTAATGACTGTTTAAATGACACCAGCTATCAAAGAGAGAGAGAGAGAGACATACCGATCTGGCAGGTCTTGCCTGTCCACTGTGGAGGACAGATACATTCAAAGCCGTTCTCCATGTCCATGCAGGTCCCCCCCTGAGCACAGGGGCTGGACGCGCATTCATCTGTGTCTGCAATTAAAGAAATGATCACAATGGCTCGGTTAAATCTGTCTGTCTGAGGCTCTGTTTACCAACACGCTGCTCTGGTGTGTTTGTGTATTAGATGAACAAACTCACCTTTAGCACAGGTTGGCCCAGACCAGCCAGCAGGACAGTGACACTCAAACCCAGAGGGGACTTCATGGCATGTCCCTCCATTGGCACAAGGGTTAGACAGGCAGGCGTGCTCCGCTACACAAAACACACCACAGACATCAGATTCTGGGCTAAAAGTGCTCTTTCTCAAGCGTTTGATTAAAAAACTCACCAATCTCACAGTTCTTGCCCGAGTAGCCATCTGGACAAGCGCAGTTGTATTCGTCTGGTTCTGTGTTCATACAGGTTCCTCCGTTCTTACAGGGTCGGTTGGTCCCGCAGTAGTTCAGATCTGATCAGAGTCAACCGGGATTGGTAATAAATCAGACGATAAATTATTTAACGGGTCAATTTGTCAAATAAAACTTGAAACTGTAGGGTTTAAATTTAATTTAGAGTTTTATTTATTTTTAGGGGTGGGACTCGATTAAAAAATAATCTAATAAATTAGAGGCTTTGTAATTAATTAATCTTGATTAATCGCATTTTAATCATTCAAGAAAATTTGCCCCGAAAGCAATTTTTTTTATTAAAAATAATGAGACAGAGAATCAAACAATAGTCATTGACATTATTATTGTAAACACAAACTCTTTTAATTTCTAAAAAAAATGCTTTTAAATTGTATTTAAATTCAAAACAGGAGAAAAAAATAAATATGATATCACTGGCAAAAATAGGACAGACCTAAACATACAATACTATTTTAAGTACATTTTGATAATGGTATTATCTTTAAAATAATAATAATAATAATAATAATAATAATAATAATAATAATAATAATGATAATAATAATAATAATAATAATAATAATAATAATGGGTTGATAGAATGTGTGTGCAATTTGATTTGATTTAGCGTCATTAGAGACAGAAATGAAGGCAAAAACACATGAAGAGGGATTTCTGATCACTCATTTGATTGTAGTTCTAGTTGTGTTTGGAGCACATAAGCAAGGTTTACATGGTCTTGTAGCCAAGGTTCTGAGCTTTCTTTAGAGGTGCAGCTTGACTATATTGATATTTAGGGCATGTATTTTGCTGCTAAACTTCAACATCCCCCAATTGGGGGACCCTCGGGCTTAAAGGGTTAAATGCGTACATTTTTTAACGCGTTATTTTTTCTAATTAATTAATCATAATTAACGCATAAAATTCCCACTCCTAATTGTTTTAAAATATTTGTTTTAGCATTTATATAAATGTTGTTTTTCTCCCACCAAACAAGACGTTTTCTAACCATCCTGCTGCTTTCCAGGTAAGGGAGGATTTTCAGCACACCTGCCCAAAATAAGGGCCAAACTGACACGATCGCACACTTCCATCATCATTATATCAATGATAGGTCCTATTTGGCTCTCTATGTCTGAATATCTGAATACAAGTGGAATTAAACTAATAGAAAAAGAAGTTTGAATAAAAACATGAACAACATTGCCTGACCATGTTATGTTATCATCTTACATCTAATTGTTATTCCCCCAAATGATTAAAAAAAATGCAAATGCAAAAATCTCTTGTTGTGGAAGTGAAAGAGTTCAAATAGTTTTGAACAAATCAGGATATTTAGTGTCTGACCTTTATCACACAGCAGTCCTCCCCAGTTCTTCTCACATGTGCACTTCCACGGCTCGCTGCAGGTACCGTGCACACAGCCGGGGTACGGCAAGCACCTGTCACACAACGGGCCGTCCCAGCCGTAGTTACACCTGCAGAGCAGAGGAACCGCTCAGTGAGCGTGAGGACCATGCTGCTCTTTACATCGTTTACAACACACTAAATATGTCAGCACTGCTGCTATAAACTAAGAAACACACTCTACTGACCTCCTAGATGACAGCTAAAACCTCTGCTTGTATCTAAGCTTCCTTTAAAATCCACCGAACTCCAACGTTTTGTTCCTTACCCCAGATTTCCTTCACTCCTCTCTTCATTCTTTTTTCCATCTAACTTTCTAGCTTTTGTTCTCTTTTCACTCCTTTCTTTCTGCCCTTCTCCACTTACGTCCTTCCACCCTCAACTCATCAGGAGGTTAAGCTCTTCTGACTGTCTGACTGATGCTGAGGCTTGTCATTTACCAAATCCAGAACTTTGGATAAAAGTTTAATAAAACGTTACTCCTATTTTTAATACATCTGCAGTGGTCTCTAGTAGGAATGAATGCCTTGTAAGTTGTTCTCTGGGGGGAAAAAAGCTCCAGTGCGCCTGCTTGAGGACGTAGAAGTCAGCTGGAGGAGAAAGTAGCTTCAGACATCTCTCCTCTGATTGGCTAACAGCAACACGACTCTACCACTGACTCTGTTTGCTCTGCAACGTTGATGTTTTATCTCCACAAAAAACACAAGCCTGAAGGAGTTCTGCTGTGTGGTGGAGTAGCTAATGCTAACGGTTAGCTTCTACTAGCCGAGACGTTCTCTGCTGTTTCCTGGACGCTAAACCAACAACAGCCTTCCCTGTCGTGAGTCAAGATGGGTGAGTCCATGAATGTTAAGTGACAGTGTGACGTAGATCTGTCAGGATTTTCTGATCCTAGCATTTCAGAAATAAACATTAAAAACGTGTTTTTCAGTGAGGTTGACCTTTAAAAGCCGTCCTGCCACTGATAATCAGAACCAGGAGTTCAGCGGGGCCAACGGCGGCTAAATGTGTTTGCTTGTTTTCATTTTTAGAGAACGCCTTTAATCACAAGCTATCTGACAAGTGTTAGCAGCTTTAGCCGGAGGGGATTTTTACCATGAGGAAGCATGAAAATAAAAAGCTGCGATAACTTTCAAGTCAATTACATCATGGAGCCACAGAGAGGAGTGTGTGATGTCACTGCAGAGTTGTCTGCAGGACGGGACGTCTTCATCACGCTGAGTGACAAGTTAGCTTAGGACACACAACACAGGAGACATTTCTGTGTGTGTGCGTGTGTTTGTGTTTGTGTGTGTGTGTGTGTGTGTGTGTGTGTGTGTGTGTGTGTGTGTGTGTGTGTGTGTGTGTGTGTGTGTGTGTGTGTGTTGTACAGGACAGAAACGCATGAATAATTAGAACAAGAGCTCTATAAAACGAGATCCATGAGTAGGGATGCAGCTGGGGGCGTTTCCACTGATGAACAGATCTCAGAACAGCTAATATGAACCATGCTAACACCGAGTCTGTTTGGACTCAACCAAAACTATGAACTGTTTTCTGCCTCTTTCCAGCTGCAGACCAAACGTTCTAGCCACGGGTCAAACAAGTTCCAATGAAGATGATCCATCAAAGGTATTTGGACATTTTCAAGTGTGTTTCTGTGTGGAAATGACAAATGATTATTATCTCAACCATTTTAGACCCTGAACAGCCTCTGTTTGGAGGACTAGAGCAGGAAGAACAAGATCTAGGTCTAGGTATTTTTTATGAATGTTGCTCACAAGCACATCAGACATTCTGATGGATTTTAATGTCGTTGGACATGCTGACTGACCTGCTTCTCCTCTAAACTTGCAAAAAAGATTGCCAATTAAAAACCTTGTTGAAAAGCACAAACTGCAGATTCTATATGCATGGAGTCCATGACACAGACGTTGATCCATTAAAGATCATCTCTGCAACACAATGCAACACAAACCCATATCTGCAGTAATGCATTCATTAGAGAATGATGATTGGTCAGGGCACCAGAAGCTTTGAGGATGCTGAAGTTCAAATGAGAGATAAGATCATTTTTTAATTTTGTAACATTTGTGCAGCAAAATGACGAAATGAGTTACTGAACTAAATTAACTTTTGCACCATATTCTCATTTTTCCAGTTTCACCTGCTGTTTTAAGAAGATGACGAATCTCTTTGTTTTAGACTAGCTGTTAGCTCATCAGTCCTGTTGGTCATCATCTACCCCTGATGTTTCTTCACAAATGTCTCAGTTAGTATCTAGTTAGTTATGATCTATATTATTTAAGTCATCTTATGATTATTATTAATGCATTTAAAGGCATCAGCTTGTTTATAAATGACACTGTTGGAGGCACACAGAGAACTTTGTTTCAAAGCTCTCCCCCCTGCTGTGACATCTCATCCCGTTTTCTTTAACCCTCTGTCTCTCGGCTGAGGTCAAACCAGGAATGAGCGGCTGGTTCTGTGGAGCGAGGGTTAATCGTCTTGGAGGGGAGGCCTGCGAAGGGTTAGCTAATCTGTTGGTTTATGGCAGCACTCTGTTATTCCAAGGCCAGTGGTAACTTTGCCCCCACCTGTCCTGTCAGTTCTCCGTTGGGCCTATTTTTGGGACAGACCCACCTCCCTCTTAAACCCCCCCTCCCCACACCCCTGTCTTCCGACTCTCACAAACACTTAAATAGATGCCGATCAAACAGGGCGATGTTCTGCTCTGTCATGAGATGTTATGTGCTGATGGGGAGACAGGAGAGACAGGAGGCACTTTGATCAGACCTGATCTAGTTTGCATTTTCTGAATTTCAAGTGTATTTCACCAAGAAACTCTTTGGTTTGGCATGTTTGGGTTAAGGTCAGGGGTCTGAAACCTGCAGCTGTGCATGCATGTGTGTGTGTGTCAGTGTGTGTGTGTGTGTGCGTGCATGCATGTGTGTGTGTGTGCATGCATGCATGTGTATGTGTGTGTGTACGTGTGCGTGCATGCATGTGTGTGTATGTGCGTGGGTGTATGCATGCGTGCATGTGTGTGTCAGTGTGTGTGTGTGTGTGTGCATTCGTGCATGTGTGTGTGTATGCGTGCGTGC
Source organism: Aphyosemion australe (assembly GCA_006937985.1). Taxonomy (NCBI): domain Eukaryota; kingdom Metazoa; phylum Chordata; class Actinopteri; order Cyprinodontiformes; family Nothobranchiidae; genus Aphyosemion; species Aphyosemion australe. The sequence continues at coordinate 1,105,257 of SSNS01000162.1, read as the reverse complement.
GTGTGTGTGTGTGCATGTGCGCATGTGTCTGTGTGTTTATGCGTGTGTGTGTGCGTGCATGTGTTTATGCGTGCGTGTGTGTGTGCGTGCGTGTGTGTGTATGCATGTGTGTGTATGCATGTGTGTGTATGTATGTGCGTGTGTATGTGTGTGTGTGACAGGGCTCTGCATTGCTTACTGATGTGTGTGTAGTTGTGTGGCTCTGCGGTTGGTGGCGGTGCCCTGCACACTGTCAGCCCTGCAGCAGCGGTGGACCAGTGGACAGTCAGTCTGGCTGCTGTGTGGGAGAGCAGCAGCCACGAGCCAAGGGGGTGGCATACCCAGCAACGTCCCATCAATGAAGAGGGCTTTGGGGGCCAGCCAGAGCCTAAAATACCCCCGCCTGCCCACAACAGCCAGTTTAACGCCGTTCCTCAGACACGCCACACCCAGAGGACAGGACGGTGGGCCGGGCCGGAGGCGGAGGGGCTTGTGGAGAGGCCGTGTGTGCATGTGGGACCACTGAATTATTTACAGCAAAGTCTCGCGCCCAAATCCAGCAGACGGACTTAGCCTGCTGTTGCCTAGCTACAGTTTTAGTGTCACATGAGGGAGAGTAGGATGTGAATGCGCTGTGAGAAAGAAACAAGAGACTAAACACACATTTCTGGTTCCCCTCCGCCAGGAGAAGATGCTTTCCTCTTCGGGTTTCTGAGCTTGTTCTTTGTAAATGGTCTCTAACTTTGCTGGTTCTCTGGTGTTAATTTCACCCTAATTTGATTTAATATGTAGAAGAGCTTGTTTGCAGTGTTTTGAGCTTTAGTTTTACCACTCAGTAATACAAGATGCTAGCTTGGCCAATTGGAAGACAACACACCAAGCTTTCCACAGGGTTTAGATTAATGTTACCAGTTTAGTTAAAACCTCCTAGAATCATTCTGCTGTTCAAAAAGTCAAAACCCTGATCAATATAGAGAAATGTTTTGATAATTGATTTAAAGATAAATCTAAATTTAGGGCACACTGTTAATTTTAATTTTTAAACCACCTGACTGAACAGATAGCTAACTCTATAGATATTTTCTATCTTTTCAAAAAATTTCCAAAGTTTAAAAACCCCCAAAGGAAAATGTTCTTCCCTTCCTTTGCATCACTGGGAAAGCATCTTTCTGAGACTCGTGTCCGTTTGGATTATTTCAGACTTTTCCCCATAAATCACTAACAAAGAGACTGTTCTTCTCTTTTTTCACAGGAGTTTGTGCGTGTGTGTGTGTGTGTGTGTGTGTGTGCGTGCGTGCGTGCGTGTGTGTGTGCGTGTGTGCACCTCGTAGCTACGAAGGCTCTGATCACATGTTGAGACACATTCCTGGGTGTTCCTCTCTCTGCCGATCCTCTGGCCATTTCCAATGGGAAATGTCAGCCTCATTATTTATGAACTAAATCAAACCTGCATCCTTATAAAAACCTTAAAGTTTCATTCCTCTCTACTGTTCTGGCATTCTCACACCTTCAGCTCTGAGTGATTCTGTGTATTTGCTGAGTTTCTGAACTTTTGAGACATTTTCGTCTGAATAAAACTGAGAAAGATCTTCAGATGGGAAGTTCGACCTGATCATGTGACTTGACCAGATCAGCTAAAGCTCTGCTGAATCAAACCTCTCAAAGCTGAGCTATGACTACTTTTAATTCATTTAAAACTATAAAGGAGACATTATAACTTTTGTTTCTAAGTTATAACAGTTCTATGGTCAATACAAAACATGTTCATGAAGTTCTTTTATCTAAATCTCTCAGCTGTTTTATTCTTGACATTTTCAGTACCTTCCAGAATGAGCCGTTTTGAGGCTCTGTCACTTTAAGAGAACAAGCTGGAGTTGGCCACGCCCACCCATCCCCTGATAGGCTGCTAATAGGAAAGGGGCTCAGCGTAGAGCTGCTGCTCCTCCAACATCGACAGGTGAGGAGTGGTTCTATTTTCTCATTGTGACATCACAATAAAGGACATTTTCAAACGGCTTGTAGAAGCTTATGAAAATGGATGTTTTTTCATGTTTGGAGTGTTTATAGAGGCAGAGACACATATGACAGAACAAAAGGATGATATTTGCCTAAATATGCCCTCTTTACAAGAAGAAAATGGTTCCGTCAAACTAAACGTAACAACTGGTATCTGCATACCGCCTTTGTTAGTAAAATCTTATCTTTAAAAGGTTTCAACAAAACTAGACCCAGCTGGTTTGGTGCAGAAGCTTTCTCCTGTCAAAGGATGATGGAGCAGAGCCGTGTGTGTTTTTAGCTTCTGGTCTTTTTGTTAATGTACATCCACTAGCCATAACAGGGTCCTGGAGAGGAAGAGGTGATGTGGGCTGCAGACATTAGAAGGGGGCGGTGGATGGGTGGGGGGGGTGCTACTGGAGAACGCTAAAGGAGGAAACAAGCAACAGAAAAAAAAGCCTCTCTTTTTGTGTGTGGGCAGAAGTGGGCCAGCTTCAGAACCGGAAGCAGAACAATGACCTCTGGATCTGAGATTAGCTGAGAATGAAGGTGGAGATGTGAGAGAGTTTTAAAGGACTGGGATGGAGGAAATGGTGCTTTTTTCTGGTTTCATCTAAATAGGATCATGTTTTACATGCATGGACAACAACACACACAAGCACACACACACAGTTGACTCACTTGCATTCCCCCGGCTTTTTGCACGTCCCGTGTAAAGGGCTGCATCCCTGTTTGCAGATCGCTTCAGAGGAAAAGAGAATGAGTACATTTATTATTACAAATTCTTTATGTCAAAAACATGTTTTTCTACACTAAAACCTGGTTTCCTTCCTGTTTCCAGCAGACAGTAATGTGACTTTGAAATGTGCTTTGCACAGTGACAAAAGTTTCAGAACATTCTTGAAATTCTTGCTAAGTTACACTCCACATGAACTTCCGTCAGCCTCCAAGCTTCCTCCGAAAAGGCAGCAAGGAAGTAAAAGCTGGAGACACTGTGATCATGTGATCTGACAAAGTATTTATGTGAGGTTTTTATTTTTGGCTGCTAAAAACATGAATTTATTTTGAAAAAGAACGTATTGACTCATAAAGAAGAAAATGTAGTCAACAAAATAAATACTGCATTTGAATATATAATTAGCATGTAGCTTATTTTTGAATAATAGCTCACATTTGATTTTTTTTTGCCTCTCTTTCGATGAATTTGTTCTTAAAAACATCTTTGCAGGTACAAATGTGTGTTCTTTTTCATTTTCAAAGGGAAAAGATACAAACACACATTAGAAGGAATGTCTTGCCTCACCTGTGTTGCAGTCCTCTCCCTTCCAGCCCTCCATACAGTGCCTCTTTCCAAACTGGTCACACACAAAATGACCAAAGTAGTCGTCGCGGGGACGACACATTGTGTTGCACCTGATGCCATAGTAGTTTTCATTACAACGCAAGCGGATGGTGTATTTAATGGTGGCAATCAAGCTTTTAAATTCCACCGCCTGCTTCTCCTCTCCGGGGTTAATCTTTCCTTTGTGGATGCTTCGCTCAATCAGAAGTTCGTCATCTGGACACAGAAAACAAAAGCAATCGATGAGTTTTCAATTAAACCAAAAAACTTTAAATCAGATGGGGAGTTTTTGGTAAACCTAATAAATACAGCATGGTGTCATCTGCAAACCTGCAAAAAGAAACATGAAAAGAAACACTTTATAGGTGAACATCAGCAGCTCTCAGAGAGATCCCTGTGGAACACCTACATAATAAAATATGTTCAACGATTAAATAATTCATTTAAATAACATAAAACTAAGAAGTTTTTCAGCCTGAACTTTGATTAGTGACTCCAAGGAACAGAGCTGACTCCAGTTATGGGACTTGACCTCCATCAACCTGGTGTTTAGTGAGCTTAGACAATCCATAAAGCTTTTGAAGAATGCCAGTTGTTAACACAGATCAGAGGAGGGGGGGTGTAACCTCCTGTCAAACTTCCCCTTGTTAAATACGAATGGAAAAGTGGAGGAGAAGAGGGAAAAGAATAGGAAAATTAGGAAAACACAAACATAGAGTGTTGGAGTGAGGTCTGCCAGGGCTTGATAACCAAAATGCTTTTTCAGTTTTCCTGCTTGGTGAAATGCTTTTCTGTCTCCGTCCTCCACCGCCTGTCGCTCTCTCAGGATGTTCAATCCGGACTCCATCGGAGCCAGGAAGGAAATAATAAGAGACGAGGAAGAGTGACATAGGAAAAACCCTTTAGCCTGTTCACAAGGAGCAGAAGCAAAGTGACTTAACAGAAGCTCAGATATGGGCTAAGCAGCTGCTTTTGGGTCCATTTTTGTGCATCATTTGCACCTACAATCTGTTCCTTCTCAGTCAGACTTACAAAGCAAATGGTGCTGATGATAAACTGGCCCATTAAGTTCATCAGACTGTTGTCTCACTGCACAATCTCAAGTTGGACGTCCATCACAAACATGGGCAGGTTTTCCTTCAAATGCACGCATAGTGCCTTAAGAAGAGAAATGCTTTTTGGCCGGAGGTGCAGTTTAATGCCCCTTTGTCTGGTCTTTGCACACAAGATAGATGAGAAAAGCTTTTATTTTCACCCAATAAAGATGCAAAATCCTTGTGGACCTTAAGTCAGAGAGGACATAATTTGCATCTGTCCTTATTTCCACTCAGTGAGTGAAACACAGAATATTCCTGTCATTTATTATGTCTAAACAGCATTTATTAGGAGGCTGTGTCACAAATCTGAACAACAATATTGCAATAAAAGTAGAAGAACAGGGACTCAGGGGAAAAGCTGTCAGGGTAAGAAAATAAATAATAGTAATAATCGTAAGTTTGAGCCTGGAGCCAATTTGGCATCTTCTGCATTAAAAGTGACAGTGTGACGTAGATCTGTCAGGATTTTCTAATCCTAGAGTTTCACCATCTATTTTCTATCAGGAGCTAATGCAGGAGATAGGTGGAGGAGACTATTTTCATGTTCAGCCTGCATGAAACACTCGGAGTGACTGAGTGTGTGTGTGTCCCTGCAGTCAATGTCACATGGACAATGGTGTAGAACCAGTGAACCACACCTTTAATGGTAAGACCATAATTGCAGAAGGGTCTACATTTGTTTTCTTCAAAACAGTAAAACTAATTCTTCTACCACTTTTAAGACCATTAGATGAACTCTGATATGTTTTAGAATCAAACCCGTTAAACTAGATTATTTAATTATTGGAAATTTCATTTTAAAACAGTTTATTAGGACTCTGCATGCTTTCTTTCATCAAGAGTAAAAAACTCAGATCTCCGTTTTCACGCTGTCCTGATTTCCTCAGTCTCAGTGCGAGCTAACACACTGCCACAGATTTCAGTCCCACACCCCCCACCTGAACCACCCAGGCACTCACTGCTGCTCATCTCCAGCAATTAGATATAAAAATATAGACCAATCATGAGCTCCCTCTGAAGTGGAAGAGATATGCTAAGAGAGGCCGTTGTTACTAGGGAGAGCAGGAGTGGGGGGGCACTTAAGACTAGCTCACATAAACAACGAGGTGCTTCAGATCCGAGCAGCTGATCGTGTCAAGAGCAGCGTGATTGTCTGAAGCCTGTTTTCACAGAAAGGTGACGCGTTAATCCAATAATTTGGGTTCTCTAGCCACTTGTGATGAGTTACGACGCAACAGGAGGGCTTCGTTGGGGGGCTGCGGCTCTTTGACTCTTTTACAACTCGCTGCTGGTGACGATGCTGACCTTTGACCTGAAGTCAAGGCTTTTACCTTCACCTTGCATCAGCTGTGAGCAGCTGCAGCCTTTTCCCACGTAGATTACAAGTGTGTTATTCAGGACCAAACATGTCGGTTTCAGATCAGTACCAGCATCATTTGCTCAATAACTAATAATTAATTTAAGAAGAATCCACAGATTAAAAAACGAACATTTATTTCTCTGGCTGTCTCCTCTGAAACGTGACACTAGCTAGTTGTGATCTATGATTAGACATGTAGGCATGAGCAACTTAAGCTGCATTTTTACCAAGACATGGGAAAGAGAAAAGGACGTTTGACTCCAAGCCTGTTGTGAAATCTTTTGTTTTATCAAAGACCAGGTGTTACCGCCTGGTAAAGTCATTTGAACACCTGGAACGAGGAGCCGTGCCAGAACATCACTCATGCTGCAGTGAATCAGCACAGAAAAATCAGTCATTCTTATTTATTAAAACAAAAACGTCCAGGTGATTTATCACTTTACGGTACAGACCGTTTTAGGAAGTATGAAACTAATGTGCTAAGTAGCATCAACACGTGTTTTCCAGTGTACGGGTCTGGAGCATACAGGTGTGTGTTAGCATCATCACTGTTTCTATAGCAGCAACTATAGCTAAGGAGGGTTTTAACGCCATTTCTAAACATTATGCATAAAACTATATTTGCACAAAGAAAACATTTGACACATTTGATAATTATTTCTAAATAAGACCAAAATAAAGGTGCCTACCCATAATGCACAGCAGCTTGTTTCAAGAAAACCAAACAGGCCTTATCAACAGCTTACAGCAGCAGTCGGCATGGCGGCAGAGGGCTGATGGTTTGGGTTTGTTCTGCAGCTAAAGGACCAGGCAGTCCTCTCGATAACAATGTTAAACACAATGTTTTTTATTATTTCAGGGAACTGCACCGTTATTCTTAGCTTAGTTTTAGTCCTTTAAAGTGACGATGTGTAGTTTTTACCGGTAATCTCTGGAAATATCCATCAAAGTGTTGTTGAAAATGAATAAAATGATGTCCAGTCGTGGAAAAATATTGGCGGTTTTGTAACATATAACTATAAAAATCAGGTCTACAATACATAGGGTGCGAGTCTAAGTCTCTGGGGGACGCCACGTTAGACACCATGTTTCCTTCTACGTGAGCCGTCTCGGGGTCCTGCGCCTGCTGATGACATCACACTAGATGATTGGCTGGACGTACAACTTACGGAAGTTACGTTACCACGTTCGGAAACATTTAGACGGTAAGAAACATGAATTAAATAACAAAACTGCTAAACTCTTTCCAAAACCTATGTGAAAGAACAGAATTGAAAAGCGATGCACTATATTTTGGCCGAATGGTATTGCCGTAGTGTGACGTCATCAGCAGGCAAAGGACCCCGAGCAGATCCAGAACCTACACCGTCAGAAAACTAGCATTGTCATTGCATTTTCTCGATGGAATTAACTGAAGGACTATCAAAGTCTGAGGTCGCATGCTTTCTGCTCGACATGTAACATTTACCATAATGTTGTTTTTAAAATAGCGACAGTCACGGCGATATGGTGTAAAACGACCCTGAAATGTATGTACTTCCCCCTATTGCCAGGAAACTACACCCCAGCCAGCACACATAGGTGGGCCCCATATGGGGTCTATATGGGCAAGCCGTATAGGTCCCAACAGGGTTTGTCTATGGTTTCCATGGTGGCCCCACAGGAGTTTGTCGGTGTTTGAGTCAAACCCTCTGAAAATCCATGTAGGGCCTGTTAAAATCTATGTGACCAAATATCTTTTTGGGCAAACCCCCATGGAAACCGTGAGCAAACCCTGTTGGGACCCATATGTAGCTTGCCCATATAGATCCCATATGGGGCCCACCTGTGTGTGCTGGCTGGGACACTGTCTCTTTAAGAAGATATCCACGAGGGTTCATGTTCAGGTTTAACTTCCCTTGCATAGGCTCCATTATTCTGGAAAACAGCTAGTACTTGCTGTAAAGTAAAGGACCTTTAAGTTCTTTCCATCAGAAGGATGAACTCAGGGTAACGAAAACGTTTCTAGTTTACGTTTAAGTTTCATTATGATTGTGCTCCTTCTTTGTCCTGCAGAAATAAAGTTGCTGAACATCTCCAGAACCCTTGTTTACCTCCAGGGGTTCGCTGAGTCTTTTCTCTACCTCTATATGAGCCAGACATGCAAGATGCACTCATTATCAGCATATCTCGCTCTGCTTCACAGACGCCAACAATCCACCGGCTCACGTAGTCGACAGCAGCTCCATTCTTTATTCCTGCCCCGTCGGCTTTGTTTAAAGGCAGGCGAGGGCTTCCTGAAGCACAAACAACCTTTGTGGGTTCTTTTTTTAATTTTTCCTCCCAACCTGCTCACGAGAAGCTACAGCCGCCTGTGCTTGGATGCTTGAGCCACTTTGAGTTTTAACATGCAACATTGTTATGTTTGACGTTCTAAGAAAGGGGAGGAGCTTTTTCAAAAGCTGCTTCTGTTTAAGCACGATGATAGGGTTATCAGTATCCACGGACAAGCTAATGGCTAGTCTGAAACCGTATAAAATGAGTTTTAAGATGGCAGCATTCACGCTACCTTCAGACTAGCTGTTAGCTCATCAGTCCTGTCAGACGTAGACTCTATTTCTCTGAACAGAGGCCGTTCAGGAAGCCATCCATAACTGTTAATATGAAATTCCTTTGGTCAGTAAGTGCTGGAACTCCTGGTAGTTTAGATGAAAAGGAGTGTGTTGTTAGAAGCGATGAGATCACTCTAATAAACTTCAGACGGAGCGTGTTTATTTATATATAAATACTGACGGCCTCTTTCATCACGGCATGCTGGCAGACTACTAAAGGACCCACAATGGGCTCTCAGGCAAAACAACAACCTCGGCAGGATGTCTCGGGAAAACTTTCCCTGTGCGCACCTGGACAGGTAAGTAACTTTCCCTCTCTCCATAATTATGATACCACCTCGCTAATGTGAGCTCCACCTGTAAAAGTAAAACTCCCAACTGGATGCTGCAGGTTGCTGCCTGCTTTGTGACGTCTGTCGAAAGTAATTCTCAATATGCAGGAATTCCCAGGCCAAGACGTGGGTGTAACCGCACGCAACCAGAAACTTCTTTTAATCTGCAGGATCTTTATTGGACTAAATGATTATGCAGTGAGGATCAGCAGGAGGTCGTGGTGGTCTTTGGCAGACCTTGGTCCACCAAGAAAGGACTGAAGTGTCTCTAATACCACTGAAGTCCAGCTACAGGGATACATCAGATGGAGGCAGAATAGCTGATGCCCACACACGTCCACAAACGTCTTCTGCATTGCTAACCGACAGACAGCTCCTGGTAAACAACTAAACACGTTGAGTCTAATCACAGATCTATCCTCTATTAACCTTCTTCCTGATTGGTGGAAAGCTGGAATCAGACGCGTGTAAACAGGATGTAGCTGCATAAAGCACAATCAAGCTCTCAGAACTTCCAACAACATCTTCCAATTCACACAGTTCAGCTCTGACAACATGTTCTGGGATCTTTCCCATCAAAAGAGAGCTGAAACAAGGCGTAAACACAGTCATTACAGAGGGATGAGGTCTTCTCATGGCCTTGGTGTTTCCTGAACAATGAGATTAGATTTAAAGACAAGATTCTTAGAAAAACAATTTAAACAGACTGAAAATATATTTGGTGTTAGTCTAAGACACCCTGGTTTAGTCGTTTTTCTACTTTCTAACTGACACCTGTTGGGGTTTTGTGAAGCATCACATGGTCCGAACTTAAGGTGAATTCCCTCTGAGCCTGAATGCTCCAGATCAAAACTCTTGCTAAAGAGGAACTATGCATGGCAGCAGTAGCCACACAGCTAAAAGGTCTCAGGTTCAAATCCCAGAGCGTGTGCATGTTGTCTCAGTGCACGAGTGGCTTTGCTCCGGTTTCCTCCCACAGCCCCTAAACACGCACGATTGGTTAAATAATGATTCTCAGCTAGGTGGGAGTGTGTGACTTGGTGTTGGACCTGACTGAAGACACACCAACACCCGCCCCACTGACCCTCAACAGGACTGAGCAGCACTAGACTGGAACGGACTTTGTTACTGTTAATTTGTTTAGATACATACTTTTTTTAGAAGAGAAGGAAGCGAGGTGAGGCTTACCGTTGCTGTGTGTGCCGTTGTCCTTGTCCCAAGCCTCCACTATCAGAGTGTAGTCTTGCTGCAACACAGAGAAGGAGCAGAGGTTATCACACAGCACACAAATACAAAAATGGGTCACACACACATTCATGTACACACACACACACACACACATGCACCGTCCTGGTGGGACTCCAACATCTCCCTTTCAAGATGTGTGTATGACGTGGCTTTAACACAGAAACTCTGATACAAGCCACTGTCACTCATAAACTCTCTTTTTCACACACACACACACACACACACACACACACACACACACACACACACACACACACACACACACACACACACACACACACACACACACACACACACACACACTGACAGTGAAGAACTGTGGGAAAATAAGTGTTGTTCCCACACTGCTGTCACTGATTAGCTCCCATTTGCTCGGGGCGAGTTACCAAATGCAGCCTCTGATCCATCAAAGAGGAAAACATTCACCTGGAAACCAGAAACAAACATTTTTCATATTTTACCCAACAGATGAGTTTGAATTCAGCTCACTTGAGATTTCCTTCTTTACTGTGGAATGAAAACAACCCATTTCCCATCAAACCTCATCTGATTTAATGTCTTTTCTGATCTATTATCTCATTTTATTATCATAATCTGGTTTCAGGGCCTGGAGCTAATCTACTTTTGCCATCATCATTTCTGACTTGGCAGAGGTTTATTCTCAGTCATGTAGTCAATGCTTTTGCTTTTGCTTTGGTTCTTTGGAAGGTTGGACGTCCAGGAACTGGACAGGGGTTGGAGTTGTTGCAGTTATAGCCAGAAAACATGTTTACTTGGGTCGTTTGTGTGGAGTTTGGGTTAGAAAGGTGTCCCAGAACAACAACAGTATGGATTATTTTAATCCTGAATCATACTGCGTCATATTTCCAGTAAAACACTTTAATATATTCTTGGATGATGTGGGATGAAGGAAGTCTGTGTGAGATTCAGGATGACTACGATAACTATAAATTAAATTAAAAAACTTTAAAAACAGAAGTTTTGATTATACGAGCAATAGGAGGAGGTGGACCCATTTGTTTACATGAAGGAGGCGGGGCTTAATCCTTACACTGGAGCTGGTTGTGGATGGTTTGACACTATTGCACTCAAAGAAAATCAAACACCAAGAAGATATGAGGTTTCTGACTGAACCATCTTCCAACCAAATTCCTTCATTAAAAAAAAGCAGCCATTTGAGGCATCTTAAAACATTTCAATAAAGTAAAGTATTTTTATTCCTTAAAGTGAATTAAAATCGGAAAAGTAATAAAATATGTAGCTGGCTTTTTGTTCAGCTTCAGTTCTTTAGGTCTAAAAGATGATTTTAGTCTTTTTATGTTAATAAAAGCATCTTTTTAATCTGTCACCTATTGTTCAGAGTCATAGAGTTTTGTTTACGCTGCGTGTTAATCCCAGCATGCCTCTACACTATGCCCTACTTTCCAGAGGAGATGGACTCCACATCAACAAACTCAACTCTGGATTGATTCAGCTGCAGTTTTTACTTTCGTTCTTTTTTCAGGAGCATCAGCAAACAGGTCCAGATGGACTTAAGTGTCGACTGCATGGGGTCGAACACACAGCTGTGAGTTCCCATGACCCAGAGGTGCCTCAGAGAGACCGAAGGCTGCAGGGAAGAGAACAAGCTGAGGGAGATTAGAGACAGAGACCAGTGATAGCAAACGAGAGGAAGGAGAACAAGAGCGGTACTTATAGGTGATTTTGTCAGATTGCTGGGGTTCATTCAAGGTGCTGAAGAGTTACAATCCAGATTAAAACCTCTACAAGCTCAGGGGAGAGGGAGTCCTGGATCCTTCTGCCAATCTTTATGGTTATTAGGGTTCTTGAACTATAAACTAGTGGCAGAAATTGTATTTTTTTTTTTACATATTCCAACAAAACTGGTTAAACACTGATTTAATCTGATTTGGAGCTTAACAGTCCAAGACCACCCTTCTATAATACTCACAATAAAAGTGTCTGCATCTCATTTTAGTGTTTAACAGACTAATGAAGTAATGCATCACAGGCAGATTGATCAGTCTGTAATACTATGACCCTAAATAACCCCTGAAAAATGTGCAGAAAACCTCATAAACTTTGGAAGGTTAAAGAGAAAAGGACACTAGGTATGAGCCCTGAGGTCCTCCTACTGCTAACATCTGCTGAGCTCCTGAACCTCCACAAAGTGATGCAGAAACAATAAACACAATCTGACTCCTGTTATCACTGCTTATCTCCACAGATGCATGCCATGAACCGTTTCCTTATTTATCAATCACAGGGATGACAAACTACATCAGATATGAGGTTCTAAGGAAGATCAGGTAGACTGTCAAACCAAATGAATGAAACCTAAAATAAAATCTCAGACCAAACTGCACTTTGTAGGGTTTAAAACCACAGAGTCATTGTGGTGTCCATGGAGGACGGCAATCCCTGTGACTCGGCTGCCTGGTGATGCACCAGCACCATGACAGGTCCAGGTGAAGACACAGGTCCTGGGACTCAGCCAGAACTGAAGCTTTGAAACAAACTCAATAAAATCAAGAATAAAAACAACAGAACTGATTGTTTAAGGTTTTTCATGTCTACATCATCTCCTCAGGCAGGAAGGTTTCTAAGAGCTCTACTGGTCCACATGAAACCACAGAGTCCTCACCTCAGCCCAGCCACATCTTTTATTAACTTCACCGCCCACTTTTATAGCAGATTTTATTTTGAAGGAGCACAGCAAAGACTAAAGCAGCATTCAGTCATGCTGAATGTTTTGTTTTTATTTTGCATGTGCTGCATTTAATTGATGCTGGTGTCTGGACCAACCAGAAGCCCTTACATCCCTCAGGATGGTCTAAACCCAGCTAAAAGAGACCCAACAGACAAGTTTTGAGGACTACAAGTGGCCTCGGCACCACCCGTTTGACAATAAAACACAAGAAAACAGCAAAATCACTCAAATCAGGGTGGTCCAAAGACTCCTGATGTTAATGACAAGGCCTGTTCCAGATCAGCTGGGATGTCTGAGCTCAGAAAATGTCCCAATCTCTTAAAAGAGTGGAAATAAAAGTCACAGAAGCCAGCTGATGTCTGTTCCAGGTTCCTCTGAGTGTGTTTGTGATGATGGACAGGACCCGAGGAAGCAGTGTGTGTTTTCTGCAGTGAGTGTACAAGTGTGGGAAGGAGGGTGTGTGTGTGGGGGGGGGGAGACACTTGACACCTCCAAACCAATTTACAGCAGTCAGATTTGAGTTTTCATTAGGTGAAGAGAAAACAGCCACTCCTCCACACCTTCACCTGTTCAATGAATAAATGAGTGTGTTCCACCAGCAGGAGCTCACTGGGTTTAACCTTCAGACCACTTCCACTAGCTTTAATGTTTCACTCAGGTGTGTTCAACTAAACAGCAGATATGTTTGATTAGCATGTGAATAATATGACACCATTAGAAACATGTTATTAATTACTGGACTAATAAAGATGGATCCTATTTATTCAGCCAGAAGCGACTCTGAAACAGTTTTAATCCAATTTACTGTCATTAAATAAATCTGCCCAAAAAGAACAATGTCTTAACACCTCCCCATAGCATACTGTGTAAAGAAAGGACAAAAAAGGCTAAAACCATTTATGAAAATCCCAGCAGCTTCATATCTTTACCCATCTTTGCATAGATTCTAATTTACAGTTGGACAAATATGTGTTTATTTTGCATAGCTGCTATGCTATTACTGTTAATTTTCATTTAGTAGCTGCGATCGCGTTAATGCATGTTAAAAACCATAAAAATGTTTGTATTACCAGCTCTGCAACTGTTGAATTGATGCAGATCATTAAAACAATAAAAAGACGTTGTGCATTGCTGTTATTTTTAGTCGCATTTGTAGTAGTGGTGGAGGTAATAATATCAGTCAAAATATTAAAATTTAATATTTAAATGTTGTCAGTAAAATACATCATAAAGATTTGGGTATCCGGCTCAAAGCTGATCCACAATTTTGAAATCTGGCCCAGTAGAGAAAGTAATTGAATAGGCCTGCTGTAAAGAGTCATTTTACCACATACTGGCTCAAGAAAATGAAAAAGTTGCAAAGAATCCCTTTAACTGATTTCTGCAGAATTAGTGGTTAATTGGGCTCCGTTTTAATGCACCCCTCCCCTGTTTGTATCCTGATTATAACTGCATGCTCCTGCAACATGACATTTCACACAAGCTGCAAAACACAACACTTGGAGGATGTGAGTCCTGCATTTGTTAAAATCATCAGGTCCAGACTGCGATCCAGTGGACTATATGTGAGGGAGTCTAAATCAAGTCGAGCTCTCAGGAAAAGTCTCAGAGATGCAGAGTTCAGCCGGTAACCATCTGAGAGCTGTCTGCAGACAAAACCTTCTTCCTGAAGTAAAATTCTTTTTAACACTCAATCCTTAATCTGATCCTATAAAGAGATGGATTAAAATAAAAAAAAATATTCAGAACATCTGGATGCAGCTGCAAAATATAGTTTGTTAAATTAAAGTTAGAGGGTTGATTCCTCTCCACAGGTAGATAATCACTTCAACATTCTAGGTTTCACATTCATCCTTGATAGGAAAGGATAATTTACCTTCAGCTGTAAACTCACAGCAGCACCAAAGACCCAATTAACAACTTTCCTTGAGATAAGACACAGAGAAGAAAAACAGCAGCGCTGACACCTGTCAGGTTACACCTGTTAGTCTATTAGCATGAATAAAACATGTTGCTCCCGGCAGAGAGGAGCTGGGATGGTTAATTTAGCACGTTATTAACAGAAGAAGCCCGCCACCCCCCACCTCTTCTCTCTAAGGAGACCTCGCTGCACCAATCCTCCCCACAGAGGCCCGGTTCAGCCGGCAAACCTAATCAAAGCTAATCTAATCAGGTCTTCATACTGAGCTGCAGAATTGTGAAATGACCTAATTCACTTTTCCCACACCAAACGTGTGAAAAGCTATTTCTGTCACTCCGGGTCACCCTGGTTCCTTTGAGGAGGAATTCTGTCAGCGGATCAGTTCATCACATGCATGGGAGAGAGGACCAGAATCTGTTGGTTCGTTTTTACAATAACAGTTGGGGAGTATTTTTGTTGCATAATAAGCTCTAACAGCATTGTTTGTTCTCAAACAGCCAACCGCTATGAAGACACAACAGAGATTAAATCTGAGTACGAGGATTTTTAATTAACACCTTATCGAATTGTTTATCAGACACTCAGAAACACACAGAGCATCACCTCCACCCGACAGGATGGATTTACTACTTTACCTTGTACAACAACCACAATCACTGATAACTCTTTGTTTGACTGCTGTTTGGCTCTTATTGGCCATGACTGCTGTTTTGCAGTAGTTTGGCTGGAAGCATCAACTCAATAATGAGATAAACAGAGTAAATGGCTGCAAAAGATCAGCAGATATAAATTCAGACCACTTGTGTCTGTAAAACCCCACAGTGACCCGCTGCTGCTCCATCACATGACTCACAAGGAGCCGATCAGAAGGCTGAGCCAGACTCAAACTCCTCAGAGAAACTGAGAAACAGATAAGTGGGTGGATTGGTGTCAACAGGGATGCAGGAGGGAGGATGGAGCTTTCCCACTTGGACTTCAAACAACTGAGAAAGGGTGGAAAAGCTGAAATGCATTTTAAATAACTAGTTGTTATGAGTGATCCTCGCTATGGTTGTGAGTTTACTTCCTTTAACAATCAAACCCATCAAGACATTAGAAATTAAAGCTTTATGTTGAGGACTCCTGGCTCTGCATGCAACATGCAGGGGTGCTGAAGCCCCGTGCAATCCCATGCTGCCTCACACAGCCTTATACCATGCAGCATCATGCAAGCCAAGGCAAGGCAACTTTATTTATATAGCACATGCAGTCTCATGTAGAATCATACAGCCCTGTGCTTCCTCACGCAGACCCATGCAGCCTCATGCAGCCCCATGTAGCCTCATACAGCCCTATGCAGCCTCGGGCAGCCACATGCAACCTCATACAGCCCTATGCAGCCTTATGCAGCCCCATGTAGCCTCATACAGCCCCATGCAGCCTCATACAGCCCTATGCAGCCCCGTGTAGCCTCATACAGCCCTATGCAGCCTCGGGCAGCCACATGCAACCTCATACAGCCCTATGCAGCCTTATGCAGCCCCATGTAGCCTCATACAGCCCTATGCAGCCTCATACAGCCCCATGCAGCCTCATGCTGCCCCATGTAGCCTCATACAGCCAGATGCAGCCTCATGCAGGCCTATGCAGCCTCATGCAGACCCATGCAGCCTCATACACCCCTATGCAGCCCCTTGTAGCCTCATACAGCTCTATGCAGCCACATGCAACCTCATGCAGCCCTATGCAGTCTCACGCAGACCCATGCAGCACCATGCAGCCCTATCCACGATCTTTTAATCTTGTGGCTAAACAACTCACAGCTGCTTTTGATGAACATAACATCTACAATAGTTTCCAGTCAGGTTTCCGTAGAGCTCATTCTACTGAAACAGCTCTTCTCAGGGTCTCTAATGACCTTCTGACTCACAGTGATGCAGGGGAATGTTCTGTTCAGGTTCTGCTGGACCTGACAGCAACCTTTGACGCTGTTGACCATCACCTGCTGGATAGGCTGAGAGACTGGGTAGGCCTATTAGGAACTGCTCTGGAGTGGTTCTCCTCATATCTGTCTGAGTGTTCCATCTCTATGCCTGTCTCCAATTTCGGTCCTCCACCACCTCCCTCACCCATGGTGTCCCACAAGGTTCTGTGCAGGGGCCTCTACTGCTCCTCCTTTAAAAGAGCTCAGCATGTGCTGGAGAAGAAGCAGATAAACCATCTTTATGCAGAAAACATTCAACTGTACATCTCCTTTAAGCCCCATGAGATGTCTAAGCTGCAACTGTTGCACACCTGCTTAGACTATTATAACCTGGATGGCTGGGAACTTTCTACAGCTGAATGAAGACAAGACTGAGATCCTCATCTGTGCCCCATACAAGCTGGTTCCCAAAGTCAGAGACTCTCTTGGTCAGCTTGCTTCTCACACCAAACCCTCTGTCAGGAATCTTGGTGTGACCTTTGACCCAGCTCTGACTCTGGATTCTCATGTCAGTTATCTTGTTTGCTCTTCCTTCTTCCATCTCAGGAACATTGCTAAGCTCCTCACTACCATCTCTTCATGCTGCTGTTTATACCAATTCTGCAGGTACCAACACAGGAACAAGTGGCATAAGAAAATGAATGGACGAATGATGACTTAACTGGCCTCAACACTTTCAGATTTATCCTCTGCTCAATGGAACAGTCCTCCAAGTATATGAATGGGAATTTGATCCCAGAAGTGGCACTTTTAGTATATCTACATCTATGACAAAGCATGTTTTGGAGAACCAGTCTCAGTCTGGGGCTGTGATGGAAATATAAACTGTCGGCTCTCCAACCAAAAGGTTTTGGTGTTTATTACATTTTAATTTAAAAAAAGTGAATTAAACATAAATGTGGTAAAAATTTTAGATAATTAGTTTATTCTGCACATGCGTCTACAATTTCACAGAAGCCGACATCTAGAGCAGGAATAAACACCAAAGCCATCATGTTGATGTTGAAAGAGCAGCACAAGAGGGGACTTATTTAAATCTTCTCAAATGTACAGCTGAGATTTCGCCCAACACACCTGTATCTGTTTCTCTCTGTTTGTTCCTGTGTTTCTGCACCATCCTCTCCTGGCTTTTCTCCATAACTCAATATCCAGACACAAAGGCTGAGCTAAAAAGTCATTGTTCCTGCTGAAAGATGCAACGACAAAAGGTTTAAGGCAGCCTTGTTTCCATAGTCTCAGAGGAAAAGTGATATTCATGCCGTGGGAAAACCCCGAACAACTCCTTCAGCAGTGGTCCACGAGGACAGACGGAATGAATAAAAAGCACCTTCAGCGCGTCCTGAGATGGGAATTTCTGTTGCACAGGCAAACCTTTCTGGAGCTCTTGATTTAACTAGAGATCAAATAACAGTTCAAGACTTGATCATCCATACAGCTGATTTTAAGGTAAATTGATAAAAAAAATGCCATCCTGGCTGATAGTGTTTCTAAATCTTCATGAACTGAGTTTTTCCCACATCCTAGCACGCCTTCTATGACTAACTACTTGGATGTTTCTCAAATAAATGACAGAGACCTGAAGCATCCTCTGAGTTAGATCTGTATGTTGCAGCTATCAGCCTTCGTCATATTTTTCTCCACTAAAAACCAAAAGAGTTGTGGTGTTGGGGCTTTGTGGGCCCAGACGTGTGTGAGAGCGTAACAGCAGCTTCTCAGTGAACAGGATGTTGGGTAACAGTGATTTTAGTCCCATCTGAGTTGGGAAACCAGCTGAACCTTCACCCAATCCCCCTGGAGTTGCGAGAGGCGGTATGCCAACCCTCGTTGCAGCAGAATGCAGATGAAGACTGTAGAAATATCTTTTCCTGAGAATTTTTCTCATATTTCGTCATCATATTAAAAAACAGCAGCGATCCAGGGTGTGTCATTCACACTGCCCGGCCAAAAAAAAGTTGCCACCAAAAAAAAAGATCACACAGTCGCTGTGGCGTTGTTTCACTAAGCTTCTGCAATGTCACAAGATTTATATATTATATTAAATGTTGCATTAATGTTTCACCAAGATCTTGCATTGATGATGGTAGAGTCTGACCGCTGCACAAAGCCTTCTCCAGCACATCCCAAAGATCCTCAATGGGGTTCAGGTCTGGACTCTGTTATGTCTCATGCACCCTGAACCACTCTTTCACTATTTGAGCCCGATGAATCCTGGCATTGTCATCTTGGAATATGGCCGTGCCATCATGGAAGAACACATCCATTGATGGAATTACCTGGTCATTCAGGATTTTCAGGTAGTCAGCTGACCTCATTCTTGGAGCACATCCTGTTGCTGAACCTAGACCTGACCAACTGCAGCAACCCCAGATCATAGCCCCGCCCCCACAGGTTTGTACAGTAGGCACTAGGCATGATGGGTGCATCACTTCATCTGCCTCTCTTCTTACCCTGATGCACCCATCACTCTGGAACAGGGTCCATCTGGACTCATCACACCAGTTTTAATGATGGACTAACTTCATGTAAGTTAGCGGCTGAAAATGGTGGGTGACTGAGCAGCACATAAAGGCTCTAAATGTTTATTCCAGCCCCATGTGGCTCAGGAGGAAGAGCGGTCATCTGTCAGTCAAAAAGTCCCATCCCAACTTCCCCCAACGCAGGCCGGAGTGCCGTTTGGCAAGACACTGAACTGTGATTAACACGTCTGTGTGTGAATGGGTGAATACAGCTTGTAGTGCAATAATCTTAGAGTGGTCAGTGAGATTAGAGAAGTCCATATTTGTATTTGTGAATACCAGGAATCAAGCATTTGCAGGGATATTAATATAAAATCTCAGTTTATTGGGTTTTTGGGTGATGGTGGCAGAGGGGTTAAGTAGCCACCTTGCGATCAGAAGGTCGCAGGTTCACGCCCCGCTCTGGAGTCCTCTGACTCTGAAAGGCACTATACAAGTGCAGGTCATCATCATTCATTTTTTATCATCATGAAAAAATTCCTCCAGAATCGGCCTAAACACTGCAGGGGCGTGTCCAGAGGGTGGCCTGGGGTAGCACATGCCACCCTTGGAATCTGATTGGCCACCCCACTGAATTCTGTTTAAATGAATTTTACATTGTCCACAAAAGACTTGGGGTTAAAAAAGTAAGCATAACCATAGGTGCCACCCATGCATAAAGAAGTGCCCAACCTGGGCCACCCCATTTTAAAAAGTCTAGACACGCCACTGAAACACTGGTAACTCTGTATTTCAGTTTAGTACCTTTTAATGTTATCCACATTAGTACCCACATGCACCATTGCTGTAATTTACTTCGCTGAAGTACTTCCCTCTTCACAGACAGCTGATGTTTACGTGTCAGCAGAACTTCAGCTCACAGCAACGTTTAGCGGCACTGAAAGAGTTAATCGTGGAACTGCAATATTTTTATATATTTTCCATTTCGCTTTGAGTCAAAAAGTCAAACTGACAAGGCGAACACGCCCTAACGCCCTTAGATCTCGCAAAACAAGCTAACAAGCCAAATGTTTTCTAATGCAAAAAAAAAGAGCTACAGGTGGTTCTCATGGGAGGGAGTCAGACAGCGGAGAACACGGACGGATCACCACAGAAACGCCTATAAATATACATATTTGATGAATTTATGACATTCTACTTGTCCCCTTAACTTCACCTAATAGTATTACAACACTTCACTGCTCAGAAAACAGGAAAAATAACAGATAATTGGACTAAAAGTTGCATATTTCACAAACAGTAAGGTTTAATAATGTGCTGAGGTGGTCGCCTCCACGTCATCAGAAGCTGCTATGAAAAGCAAAACTTCTGTTCATGCTGGGTGAAAATCAGAGAAAACGAACAGATGTTTGAAAGATGTTTTTCATATGGTCACAACATGAAGACTATCCACTCATAGCGCATCAAATAAAGCTGGCCCCGTGTTTAGACCTAAGGCTGAACAGGTGGACCAGAACCAGAACCAGACAGAACAAACCTCATCTTCTTTATTAATGAAGGCTTTAAATAAAATTCCTTATTTAGAATAAGAAATCATCCGTTTTAAGTATTTGCCAGTGATTTTCTGAACTCGCTGGTCTTAAACTGTAACATGCAAACTGACATATCGGTGAAAAGTCAACGCTGCTGGCGTGCTCAGAAGTCCCATATGATAAATTCCAGTAAAGCTTGAATAACGAGAACCTTGGTTCTGATGGAACCCTATCCCTCTGTCCTGGTGGGCTCCTCAGGTCTTAAACCAATCAGCCCAACAACCATCAGCTCCTGACAGAGGAGCTCAGGAGCTGGACACCGTGCCAAGGACGCACTCTGCAAATGAACCAAACATGCGAAGCAAGAGAGTGACTGTCATCCAGCGTTCCACTTTCTGATTGCTCACTGATACTCCTCTGAGAGGTGATCTGTGCTCAGAGTGCCGTAATCATGGCCTGTTTTCCTAATGCTGTTTCACTGAAACATTTATTCTAGCAGGAGATCTCCAAACAACAGCTGTTCCACCTCTGCTCCTGCAGCGCTGCCAGGCTGGGAGGGGGGCAGACAGGGAGGAAAGCGGGCAATGAAACTGAAGGAGTATGCACTCTTGATCCTTGATTTACTCACAGAGGGGTGAGGGGAGGACAGCAGCGCTAAAAATACCCCATAAGAGGAGAGGGAGATGGAGAAAAGGGGAGAGGGAGCAGAGGAAGAAGGAGTAAATGCTTGTTTTTGTTCCAGTCACAACTGTCCTTAAAATACTCTTCCCTCGTGACAGAAACCACTAACAGAAGCTGGTTGGAAGGATTCTATAGGCGACTCTTTTTTCTAAAAGCGCGCCCACCAACCATCTCCCCACCCCCGTCTTGTTTTCTACAAAGAAAGCACGCAACTAGAACCCAAACAGCCCGCGGATCTGACATGAAGGGGAGAGGATCAGTGAGAGGGACGAGGAGGGAGAACAGTGTGCTTTTTTTCTGCAGCTAATTGGTGTCAGGACCACTAGCCCAGATTCTGGAGTCCAGCCCAGCAGCACTGGAGGCCACAGCTGCATGTTGCTACATCGCCACCCTTCACCCGACAGAGGACCAGTTAGAGCAGAGACACGTCAGGCCTTCTCCAACATCACCACTCGCTCTCACGTTTGGGAAAATGGTCCATAATTCTAACAAAGCAGCCTCCATAGCTGCCCTCTCTGAGACCAGATGTTCAGATGCAACAGGAAGTCAGATCTTCAGCAGCACTCGGGTCATCATGGTGGCTATGAAGGCTCGTTCCTTCAGACAGAAGCTTTTAGAATAAAGATCCGGTCTCTGGGACGGATTCATAAATCTACAGATAAGAGTCTTTTTTACTGCTAGAGACGATCATGTGATCAGTTTTAGAAGAATAACAGAGAGAAGACCTGAAGGAGGACAACAGCAAACCTCAGCTCCTCTAAAGAAGATTTGATCTCGTAAAAACTTCCGTAACTCTAAGTCTTCCGTGTTGGAGTCAAAATTTGATTAAAACCAGTTTTATAGGAATCTGACAATTGTAAGTTATTTGTTGACTTTAAAATCCAAAACTGGTCTGGTTCCATCTCCCAGAACGTGTTGCCTCTCTGTCCAGAAGATTATCTATCAAACCACAAGGACCAAAAGCAGGAGCAACGTCTGAATCTGCTTGACATCTTCATGAAAAGAGGCACTCGTTCACACACTCCTCTGCCTCTCCCGGGCAGATAGTGGAAAACACTGACCCCACACACACCGGGCGAGACAATGAAACAACAGCAGGCACCGCTTGAACCTGAGAGGCTGCGAGGTAAAGGCATCCCCAGCCCAGACCAAGAATCTTCACTTGTTTGAGTGGTTGGTGACACCGATATCCACCGCCTGTGTCCGTGGTAACCGGATCCGCCCGCAGGGCCCCAACTTACTTACTTCCATCTTCCCCTCCGCTGACAGCTGACCATGAGGAGTGATGAATGGAGGGGTGGTGTAACCGCCGCGGCACACAAAGCGCTCCACAAGTACATTCTGACATGACGGAGATTCTGTTGAATCGATTCATGGAAAGGGATTGTATTTTCGCTGATGCGTGTGATGACCCCCCCCCCCCCCCCCCCCCCCCCCCCCCCCCCCCCCCCCCGGAGTCAAAAGTCATGTTTTTTATTTTTGAAGCTGACAATCAGATCTCCCAAAACGCAACATTATTATTCTAATTCTTTAGAAACAATTTTATGTGTGAGAAACAGTTTATTTGAAGTGAGTTTACGTGGAACAACCTCAGTTTGGAGAAATAGACATGAGTTTTGACTGGACTGAAGTAGTAATAATGGACCAGTTTGTGCAGATGTTGCTTTTTAACATACTTTCCCATAAATGTTGGGTTTCTTGGTTGTTCTGACAGAAGTGTGGCGGTAGCTCTGCAGCTAAAATATATGAACTGATACCATCTTCATGTTTTGGATTAGCAGCAATTAAAACAGTCTAGCTGAGGTGAGGCATGAGCTCATCAGAAGTCATCTCTGTTTCTTCAGACTGAGGTTGTTCTAAGAGCAATCTGCAGCAGGGAAACTTTCACCTGTTGTGACTTATTCAACTAACAGGAAACACATCACAGACTGAAACTGTTAGAATTGCTTCATATGAATAACATCTAGTCCTGATCATCGATCAGCTGATCACGCTTTGCTCTCACACCCATTGAGCTCTGACTGGCAGCTCGGGTTTCCATGTGGGGATCTGCTCTGTTTGAGGGAGATAATGAGTTACCTGCCACTTCTTAATCAGCACCGACTAAAAAACCCTCCTCACCCTCCACCAAACATCATTAAACACGGCACAACTGCGCCCGCGTGCCGTGCGTAAAAGTCGCGCGTCATGCGCACTCATGGATTCAGCTGTAGAAGCACGAAATCTTTCCAAAAACTCGGTTCTGGCTTCTTTCCTAACGAAAAGAAGATGACTTTTGGGACATCTGAAGACAGACCAGGTGGAGAAAATCAGCTGCAGACAAACAGCAGACTGCGCCACGGTGGCACCAAAACGCACAGCTTTGCCTCTGTTCTGACTCAAAAACACAAACCCCTAAAACCAGGTAATGATTATTTTTATGCCTTTAAGATTAAATTGGCGTCAACACACAGAGAATAAATCTGGATTCACTCACCGGCCACGCGAACTCAAAGGGAAAGACGATCTTTCCGATGTCATGGTTCCGATTCGGGCCGCCTTTGAATTGAAAAGTATTCCCAGCGATAACCTTAGTAGTATCCGAGCCGTAGGTGCACGGTCCGCTGGTCGTCACCTCCTTTTGGTATTCCTTTAAACACACTCTGAAGTAGGTGTCGCACTCGTCCGCGCCGCAGAGGCCGTCCGCGGCGCTCCTCTCCGCGTCGCAGCAGTCACCGTTCAGGAGCTGACCTTTAGGGTTTTCCACCGAAATCAGCTGCAGCTCAAAGTAGCCGCTGCTCCGGCACACCTGAGAGGGGAGAGGGAGGTCAAAGGGCTTCAGAGACAAGACCAATAAAACAAGAAGTCTGTAACTGAGCTTTTCAGAGTTTTATTACCCAAAATCAGCTGCATGGAAACAAAAGGCTCATTTGGTTTGGTCAGGTCATTTTAATCTCATTTAAGTTTTATTTGTCATTTTGCAGCTCTCTCACTTTTCTGGAACATGTGTTAGAGCAAAATTCAAACACCGAGTTTTTGCTTAAAGCAAAGCGCGCCAGGTCTGGAAAGCCTGTGCAAGAATGTGCAACATTAATATTTTTATTATTATTGTTGTTGTTGTTGTTTTAGTCAGGGACATTATAATTAAAAGTAGTTTCACATGGAAACATGAGTTGTTCTAAAAAAACAATCTGCAGATGATTGTAAAACTCTTTTATCGCCTGCGAAAAGTGCGTTTTTTTAAATTCCAAGTCTTGTGACTGTAATACAATAAAATTGGAATTTAACCTTGAAAAATAAGGAGCACTGCTCGTTTGGTGGGCTGGTAACCAGACGGGGATGCAGAAGACAGATGAAGTTCTCACCTCGACGCACAGAGTCAGGAGAAGACACACCAGCGAGAAGCGCTGCACGGTCCCTGGGTTATTCCACATGACTCCAGCTGCTCATCATCAGAAAAACGCAGAAGGTCCGTTTGCACCAGCAGGTTCAGAGATAACGGGGCAGAGGGAGACGCAGGATGGTCCTCCTACCGCAGGATGCGGGGCTGCTGCCCGGGGTGTGTGCGGCTCTCTGGAAGGAAAAGCGCACCGCTGCTGTCTGGACGCACAAGCAGAGACGCGCAGTCCACTTCCCTCTGCTCCTCTTCGCACTGAGCAGCAGGAGAGAGGAGCAGCGGTGAGTCTCTGCTGCTCAAAGCCAGAAGCGGGTTCTCGAGATTATCGACAGCTCAGCGGACCAATCACACGCGAGCTGGGTGGAACAACCCCCCCGCTGTGAGCCAATCAGCGATTGGTGCGGAGCAGGAGGACGGCTGGTGGGTTTAGAAATGAGGTTTTCTCATAAATGAGTTTGTGCAAGTGTTGTTATGACTCTCGTATCGTAAGATTTTATTTTATAAAGAAAAATCTTGTTTAATTTTACATTTTTGTTCTTAAGAAGTCCAACAAAAACGCTCCTCCTACTGCAGGGTGATGAATAACATGTAAATCATGGAGTTTGTTGTAGTGCTGCTCTCCTTAAGCAGAGGAAACAGGGCTAACAGCGCCCTCTACCGACAGCACACACATCATCAAGGGTTTAGGCCTTTTTATTGTTTTGTTCATAATTAATATTTACACATTTTTGTAAATTATTGAATTTTTTATTTATTAAAGTAAAAGAACACTTGGCTTCTGAAACTAAATAATTTGTGGGAAGATAATCCCCAGAAAGCCAAAGTTTACTTGGCTTATGGTTATTTAATCTTTAACGTTGTCACACAACTTTAAACAAGCCCTGTGGAAGAAGAACAGCATTTACACTAAATGCTGGCCTCAAATCAATCTGAGGAGCGAGAATCAGAAAAGAAGAAGTTTGTGACCAACGCTTCAGACAGATGGGAGAATTTTTACGACTTTTTCTCATTTTGGAACAGATTTCATGTTCTCTTTTAACCCCCTGAATTATTTAAACTGACGCAAGTTGTTACATGAACATAGTCCAGTTATACAGTAGATACAGTTTTTGTTTAGTCTTGGGTTTGCAGAGGCTAATGCAAAACTCTGCTTTAAGGCTGATTTCTTTTAAAATGTGTTTACAAAAAACAATAAGGTATGAAATCTTATTTATGTTGGTAGCATTTGGTAAAAATAGTCTAATCACTTCAGTCAAGAATAAATGATAAATGGCTTGTATTTGATATAGCGCCTTCCACATCTGGAGCATATCCATGACCATATAAGGTTCTTAAAATAGCTTTTGCACAAACTCCTATGGAGGGTTGCAGATTGGAGCCATTTCAAGATGGCAGCAATTAATTTGGTCATTCATACTAGCTCATTAACCCTATCAATTTCTCCAAACCGAGGCCATTCTGGAAGCTACTGACAATGGGCATTTCTTTATAGTTTCTACACAGAAACACACTCTTAAAGTCATCTATTTCTTTAAGTATTCACATTTGTCCCAATCTCTCTAATAAACATTGTGCTTGTATGTGGAAAATGCAGATGTAGTTCCAGAACTCTGTTGGTTTTAGTGCTTGCAGAGATATCTCTGTAATTTCTCTTGACCTTTTAGCTGTAGGTATAAAAAACAGTTTTGCAGTTGTTTTTGTGTGTTTACATGTAACAAATGCATTTAAGTGTTTCAAGTTTTCCCTTGAAGCAAAGTTTGTTACTTTTAGCATGAAGAGAAGATTTCGTGCCACTTTTATATTTCACTCATGTATCAAAATTGCCTGAGATTGTGGCTTGTCTAATAAGACAATCATCTGTTTTCACATAAACCTTCATCCTGCAGCTTGAACTTCTGCTGACTCTGGATCAGCTCTGCAGACACATCAGTCAGCTGCAGGATGGAGTCCGACAGGTGGTCTGTGACACCCTGCAGCAGGTGTTTTTTATCCTAGGGAAACAGGTGCGCGCGCGCGCACACACACACACACACACACATTTCTCTCTTGTGAATATATGGCTTATTCACATGCCTCCACACAAACACATTTCTTGGGTTTTATTCTTTATGACATCTCTTATCAGAGGAGATAAAGAGGAAGTGAACCGGTGCTCACGCCGTTAAACGGAAGAAAGATAAAAGGTTAATTAGCAGCACAGACCCTACTGGTCAAATTGTAACTATAGGTCTGCACCTGCTGGGCTTCAAAGCAGGTAAAGTTCATTTTAGAGGAAACCTTTGCACACAAGCAATTCAGAAGTAAATTATTTTAAATAAAATGTGTGCCACTAACTAAAATCTCTGTTAGAATTAACCAGCAGTCTGGTGCATGCTGATATGGTGGTGCCATATCATGCAGCTGGTCTAAACTGGTGGTCAAATAAAAGTTTTGTGGAGGTAAACAGACCACTTCCCCTTTTCAGTGGAAGTGAACATTCACATCCTGCCTGTAAACAACCAGATTTTTACCAAATATCTTTCATTTAAAAATCTATATGAGGTGATTTTATCCCCCCTCAGCTGAAAGGTGGGAATATTTTAACCCAGATAATTCACACCTGATAGGACATTAACAGCTGGTCAACTTGACTCCAAGCCAGCCCATCATGCATTGTTCTTACATTTTTTCTGTAATTGCAACCCAGAACTACTCGTGCAGCTTTATTTTGAGCCACTTGTAATTTATGTAAATTAAGTTCACTTGTGTTAGACCAAATAACTGATGCATAATCTAAATGAGACAGTACTAGTGATTGAACTAAATTGTTGGTTAGCCACTGAGGAATAAATTTGCAATAACATTTTATCATGCCCATACTTCTCTCAAGTTTTTTGCAAGACATGATTAATTTGACTGGCCCATGACAATCTTGAATAACCCCCAGCAATTTTGCTTCTTCTACTTGTTCTATATCAGTATTACCTAAAGTCAAGTGCAATCTAAGTGTCATTTGCGTGTATTTTGTAACAACTATCATGCATTTAGTTTTGTCTGCATCAACTAGTTTGTTTTCTCCAATCCTTTGTTTCTAAGGCCAACTCCTCTTTTAAAATATCATTCAGTTGACCTTCGGTTTGTGCAGATGCAAATAATGTAGTCATCTGCATATACAGCCATGGTTGCATGTTTTAAAACCAGTGGTAAATCATTAATAAAAATTGAAAACAGAAGAGGGCCCAAACAGCTGCCCTGGGGCACTCCACAATCCACCTGACCAGCCTCAGAGTAACTGCCATTAAAATAACATTGAAATTTTCGATTAGCTAAATAACTTTCTGTCCACTTGAGGGCGGACAGCTGGAATCCATAACATTTTAATTTATTTAATAAATTTGTATGATTGATCACATCAAAAGCTACACCTAAATCTAAAAATATGGTACCAACTAACTTTTTATCATCTATTTCTTCTAACCAATGGTCAGTAATCTGAGCAAGTGCAGTAGTTGTGGAGTGACCCGCCTTATATGCATGTTGATAAATTGAGTTCAATCCATGTGCTTTAAAATATTCCTGTATCTGTTCATATGCTACTCTTTCCATGATTTTGCTTAGTGCTGGTAACAATCTTTTTTGGCCGTCTATTTTGACCAGACAATGGTTCTCGGTTATTTTTAATGAATTTAATTACTTTGGCTATCTTCTGATAAGCTCATGAGTCATCTGCAGCAAAAACTCTGAACGCTACACAGATGTAACTGTTGGAGTTGACCCCATCGGCTTGTTAAGGTTGGTTTATGCTTGACACATGTACATTCCGCGCAGAAATGAGACGTGCGGATGGAACGCGTGTCGGAACTTGCAGCATTTATGGCTTCTTCCTACCTTCTGCGGCTGTGCGCCACTGTGAGCCAATATTCTCCCAGGCTGTAGGGGGCGGCATTGGGCTTTACGCAATGCATCCAACACTACACCATAGTAGAAGTAGAAGTCACTGTTTTACATTTTTTTACTGCTTCCTCGTCTTTTCCGAGTGTGACAGCAATTTCTCTCCACGAATTATTAACAATATTTTGATCACGGTGATCTTTATGGGCCGAATCATAGAGATGTTTGTATTTACAAACCTCTGCCACTACGAGCTCTTGCCAGTCCGCCATGTTTTTCCGCGTAGTTACAAAATTTTCTAGGTGCGGAAACTTTGGTCCGTGCGGAGGCCACGCAAAGGGGCGTGGTTGCTAAAATGACATAATTTGGCCAAATGGTTTAGGAGACAGCCCAATTCAAGATGGCTGCCACAGTAAACACAAAAATGGCTGAAAAACATTTTTTGCAGTTATTTAACTACTTCACAGTGATTCAGAACACATAATGAGCACTAACTGATCATTTCTAAGAGTAGAAGAGTTTTGTTTTATTTTGTTAGTAACGTTAGAACACATAAAGTAGGAAAGATTGTCTAAATGTTCTAAAACCTCTTGGCAAGTTGAAGCATGGCAGATTTGTGAGGGTCACAGTTTGCTGCCATCGAAAACTTCACACAGACGCATCGGCTTTGACAAAGGATGCACCCTCACTTCCTGTTAGGGGATTCAGAGTTTAAGTCGACTCAAGTTTCACCAAGTGATTCAATTCTGTCATGACCAGGCCAGACCAAAGATGTCAGACTAAAGTATGGCTGAAAAACCAAATAATTTCTTTTCTTTAGTGGAAAATTTTCTGGATGTTTGCCCAGTTTGGGCTGCTTGACAGGGACTCACATGCACACACAGGTTGAGCGACTGCTGGGATGGTTTTACAAAAAATGTCACAAAGAAAGTTTCAACATTTCATTGCACAATAATCTACACCAGATTTTTTTGTTTACAACCATTGTCCTATATGACTAAAGCATAAATACAACTTCTTGCAAAAGCTGCATAAAAATCAATTCAAGTAATGCATTACTAGTGATGTATAATGTGGAGTTCAATGACCAGAAGAATTGCTCTGTGAGACAACAAAGCCCTGTGAATGATGGGTTACGGTTAGGTTCCTGAAAGTGGCCCGGTAAATGGTCCTTTTGGCCAGCCCGTTGAAGTGGAGACACGCTCATGTTGCAAAGTTCTGGTGAAATTACCCTAAAGTTCAGATAGTGGAAACACTCCTATTGTGCTATTTTCTTACAAAAAGGATTTTCCCATGATTAAACATGAAGACCAAGAGCAGATGTCGACTGGTGATATATCCCACCCACCACCCCACCACAGAAAACATGTTTTCATTTTCAGGAGGCAAATGTTTGAAAGATTAAGAAACTCAGAAGAAGATAAAAACCTGCCTGAAGTTGCTGGGGCATCTAATCCAGAATAAAGACCAAACAAGTGTCAGTCTGATCTGATGATGGTTATGAGCTCTGCACCAAATTAAATTATGGAAAAAATATTCATGAGTAATATTAATACACCTTTACTGCATTCAAACAAACCACAAAAGCATTGGTTTAGATTTGAATTGTCAATATATATGAAGTTTAGCCTAGTGAACTAGACCAAATTCTTGCCTTGCAGAGTTTGGTCTAGGCACGCTTCATTGGAACCCTCGCAGCCTGATCCACTGCTGTGGCTGTCCAATCATAGCTCGCTATAGTTTTGGTTGGGCCAATCACAGCGCTCTATATTGTGGGCCAATCACAGAGCGGGAGTAGCCGATGACATCAGCGCTGCGACCGCGAACACAAACAACATGGCAGCAACTCAGGAACCACGTTCGTTTGAAACGGCTTTGTCATCAACATTGGATTATTTAGACTCCAACGTGCGTAAGTCTGTCTGATATACTTAGCGGCTTCTTATTTTTATCAAACTAAGTAGTGCAATGTCCCAGTAAACCTGATATTCACATGTTTTTATACAAAAGCGACAGAAATCATTGATGTTAGACGCCATTGCTGCCTCCCTCTTTTCCATCGCTGTGATTACGTCACGTTGTTCGTTACTCTGATTGGTCCTAGCGCTATCCAATTGCGTGCAGACAGTTTGAAAGACAACCGTAGATCCCGCCTCACCATGGTGACTCCGTGTCTGGTTTAGAGGTCTTTCACACGATACCGCTGCTGTCTTTTTTCTGCCGTAGTCTCAAAATTAACCAGTTACTGATCTCTTCGATTGACGCCATGTTTGTTTTGGTTGTCCCAGCTCTCTATCCGGTCTGAGTACTCTCGTTTGCCCCCTAGTGGAACACTCCAGTACTACATGCAGTGCAGCGCTGAGTAGCAGCAAGGATATGAACAAAGACGCAGCCTGCTGCCTGCGCCAACGCGAGGTTAAACAGCAAGTATATCACGGCCCTAACAAGTTGACAGCCTGTAGCTGAAACGCGGCCATTTTGCCCACATTAATGAAATCCGACCACAGAGTTCCTGCTATCCAGTTTTATGGAGATTCTTCAGAACTCTGCACCCATCTGCCTCCCTTTTATTCACACAGGAGTTAAGCACATTTAACTTTCAAACCTATAAAAACAATCATCGTGCAAAGGTTTCACCAAACCTAAGAGATAGTTCTAAGACATTTTTTTGCCATTGGAGTTTTAACTAATGTCACAAGCTAATTTAGCATTTTTAAAATGGAGTTTTCTGTTAGCAGCTGTAAGGAGAAATTGTTTAAAATCAAAATCTAAGTGTGCTAATCCTGTCTTCAGATCACAAAAGAGCTCCACAAAGTAAGCCGCAAGAAAATGTCCTTCCAGTCAGAAACTGGTCAAATATTTTTACGTTTCAGGCTGATAAACAAATTTAACCACAGCCTGATTTAGAAACAACACAGAAATTAAGAGTATCGATGGAAAGTCGGAGATCTTTTGAACTTGTGAGAACATGAGAAGAATTCCCTTTACCTCCTTTTGCGAGGCTATAAATCTGCTCAACCACCTCAGTTGTGTTTGCCAAATATGATCAAATATACCCTGAAAGCAAACAACCGCCTGACTCATACAAGTGAAATGATATCACCTGTGATCTAACATTAATTTCCTCTTTAATCTGGTTTTCTTGCTCCTCCTCCTGCCCTGACCCCCTCACCAGCTCCTGTTTTCTGACTGTGTTGTCAGGAGGGATTATAGCAGGGAAACAATCGCTTTCACCTTCGCCCTCAGATTCTTCACACACTGTCGAGTACAGTGGCACACAAACAGGGCCGAGCGGGCTGCCATGGAAACGTTTACAAGTCCCATCCTGAAGAATGCAAACACAGCCCAGTAGGCTCCCGTCTGACTAAAGACTCGACTTTAGACAGGCTTGTTGCTGCTTGTCGACGTGGTCTTTCAACTACAAATACGCCACAGGAGTTGGTTTTCTCTGAGTGGATCCTGCCCTAAATAAAAACACCTTCTCACACTTGTTGATTCACCATGAAGATCCCAGCTGACAGCATGATGCTTAATGCCAAGATAAAAGACTCTGCTACAGATCATCATTGCTCACAGGGTGGGGAACGTCTCAGCTGCATGAGCGCACACGTCATGGTTCCTCTGACTGCATTCGGAGCATTAGCAGACAACCTGAGGTGAACTTGTCATACAAAGATGCAGATCAGTGTCAGGAATCCCAGTAATCATGAGTGTTGTCATGGAAACTAAACACCAACACATCGTTTTGTCTAATCAAGGATCAAAGCATTTTGCTGTTGTCTTAAAATGGTCCCAAAGCCCAGAATTATTATTGTAGACATCACTTTTACATATCTCCTGGGCTTGTTCAAGGGATGCAGTTTTGCTTTTAGCACCCCCTAGTGTTCATTAGTGAAACCAAAAGTAAAACTTATCTCCTCGCTCCTCGTTTAACACCTTAATCTAACTGCTGAAATGTCTCCTCAGCCTTCATTAGTGTCTACAGGAGCGGTTCATCACTAAATCAAACAAATCAGCTGTGTTCATGATCTAAAACATGCAGGAATCATGCTGGAAGCAGACTGCAGCACCAGGTATGTCAGCTCCACTTTAATAAGTCCAACAGGGACCGGACCGGCACTCTGAAGTTGCAAGTGCGGTATTCTGGCCACAGAGGGTGGTGGAGGTCAGAGTGACATTGCATTAACCCTGTAAAGGGACATTTTAGCACATACTGGCTCAAGAAAATTATTTAAAAATATGAAAAAGTTGCATAGTATACCTTTAATAAGTGTTAATGTCACCTTCAGAAGCAGCAACATGGAGCACTGCTGGTGCAACCAAGTCTGACAGCAATGTGTGACGTTTTATGAAACAATGTAAACAGGAAGAAGGCAGAAATCTGTTTTGTGGTCGGGTCCATTTCCTGTGACTGTCTATTAGCACATAGAACTTGTTCAAATAAACAAACATTTTTGTCTTCTTAAAATTACTTAAATGTCAAAGTTTCCAAGTGATTTACACACATTTTATTTAATGCAGCTTTGAACCACTGTAAATTATTTTTTACATCAATAGTTCAATCCTGATCCTCCAGGGCCACCATAATGCATGATTTGAACCAATGGCTGATTACAGTAACAGGCTTCTGCAGAGTTTGATGATCTGCTGAACAGGTGATTCAGCCATTAAATGAGGTGTGCTGGAGCAGAGAAACTACTACAACATGCAGGATAGTGGACCTCCAGGACCAGGACAGGACATCACTGCCTTACATGGTCATTTTGGCAGAAATTTACTAAATCTGTACCACACTTGTCCCTTAATGCTACATGGCAAGCCATCCTATATATGTGAATATAGTTTGGCCATGACCTATAGACAGATCTCAGTGGTGGCGCGGGATCTACGTGTTTCACACTGTCTCCAAATGCTACTGGACAACAAACAACGTGACGTACTCACCACTACGGATGTCAGTCAATAGGGCAGTCCACCATACACTGTTGAAGAAGAAGCAAACACATCCTTTTTCTAAATAAAGAACTTAAGTACCTCTATCTGCTCTTGACTCAAAGAAAAGCCCAAGTCTAGATAGTCCAAAGTTGATGCCAAAGCCGTTTGAAACGAGCCATCACAATGCAAAAACTGAAGAAAGTGACAAAGCCTAATTATTTAGACATTTTATCTTATTTATGACTAAAAAGAAAATAAATTCTTCTCTAGAAAAATAGCATTACTTGAAATAAAGTAAATGTTCTTAAATATGACCAAGTTTTTCTTGTATTGAGTAAAAAAATCTTAAATTCTTAAAACTAGCAAAAGAATCTAAACTTTGGTTTTATTTATTTATTTTTTCCTTTTGGACTAAGAATGAGATAAAATGTCTAAAAAATTTGGCTTTTTTTTTTAACTTTCTTAGAAATCAGTTTTTGCAGTGCAACATCTTAGTTTTGCTCAGTCACAGTAACATCCTGCCCACCAAACCAATAGAGCGCTGTGATTGGCCCACCAAACCGATAGAGCAATGTGATTGGTCCACCAAACCGATAGAGCAATGTGATTGGTCCACCAAACCAATAGAGCGCTGTGATTGGCCCACCAAGCCGATAGAGCAATGTGATTGGTCCACCAAACGGATAGAGTGCTGTGATTGGCCCACCAAACTGATAGAGCGCTGTGATTGGCCCACCAAACCAATTGAACAATGTGATTGGTCCACCAAACCAATTGAGCACTGTGATTGGCCCACCACACAGATAGAGCGCTGTGATTGGCCCACCACACCGATAGAGCGCTGTGATTGGCCCACCACACCGATAGAGCGCTGTGATTGGCCCACCACACCGATAGAGCGCTGTGATTGGCCCACCACACCGATAGAGCGCTGTGATTGGGAAGCCACATTACTGGTCTGGGCTGCTGAGGTTCCAATGCAGCGTGGCTAGACCTTCTGCTATGGTCCGTCTAGATTTCTAAGCCAGATATTTGTGCTTGTAAACAACCAAAAATACAAAAAGTAAAAAGTTTAAAAGCAACACTGCATGGATCACTATAACATGCAGTTTTAAGATGGCAGCAATATTCTTTGGCCATGCACTTGAACTAGCCCTGTAGGGTACATGAATCATTTCTCCAGACTGAGGCTGTTCACAAAGCCGTCTGACAGGGGCATAAATACACTAATGCTCCTGATGATGACTTCATTTTCCTCAACACTCTGGGTAATTTGACCTCCTACTGCTGGACAAAGCCAACCCAGAGGAAACTGGGTTTGACCTCAGCCTGCTGCTGCTCACACCTCTGAGTCGTAATGGCTCACACCTTCAGAGACAACAGCGTTTGATCACCTGACAGCTCACCGACGCTCTCCACATACCACCAGGGAAGTGAAGCCTGCTCACACTTATCTGCCTCTCAGGAACTGTTGAAACAAGCACACCAAGTGGAGCATCAGTCACCTCCTGAACCTGACGTGGAAAGACTCCTCATAATGCAATAACCCAGGATTAGGTGTCACCTTCTGACTGACTGTGGTCTGGAATAGTTTCACATCATGTTACAGGTAATGAGGGATTATGCTTGATGTGAGCTGAACAAAAATCTGTTATGTGGAAATTCTAGTGTCATACCATCATTTAGACGATTCGGAGGACAGTTTACAGAAGATGCAGAAACAGATTTAGCTCTAGGGGAGCTAAACCTTCAGCCCGAAGGAGTTCCTAAAATAACAAGTAGATTTTAGTTATTTAATTTGTGCTGTTAGATAAATATAAAATATATTTAACAAGAAGGTATTGTCATAAACAGCGATGAAAATTAGTATCTTTAAGGGGCACTTGCTAATGCTGTGATCAAGATCCTGCCAGATCCTGAGAGGTATGACAAGCCAATGTATCATTTAACATTTAGGCTCTTAAAGCTAGCCTCAACGATTCATTTAACTTCTAACCAAGATTTCACTCACTTTCACAGAAACTCCCACAGTTAGAAATCAGGAGAATCAATGTTCATCACTCCTGAATCATCTACTTCAGTCTATGGAGGGACAAAAGTCATTCTCTGATCCCGTTTGATATGTGTCATGGATTTCACATATGATGTCAATGGATGGATGGATGGATGGATGGATGGATGGATGGATGGATGGATGGATGGATGGATGGATGGATGGATGGATGGATGGATGGATGGATGGATGGATGGATGGATGGATGGATGGATGGATGGAGTTTTTGGGGCTTCAAGAACAAGAGGAACGAAGGATGGAGGTGATAAACCATAATGACCCAGATGTTATCAGACACACCTTTGGATGAGCGCAGCTGCACCTGCTGCTGATCTGAGACTGACCTTAGTTCAGAGGAACCGGCTCTGATGAACACCTGCTTACCTGCCATCTGTCCTGTGCAGGCACGTTGTTTGTGTTTGTGAAGCTGGGTGTGTACCAGTGGGAGTAGGTGTCAGGTTAGAGATAATATGTTAAACAGTGTGTGTGTGTGTGTGTGTGCGTGTGTGTGTGTGTGTGTGTGTGTGTGTGTGTGTGTGTGTGTGTGTGTGTGTGTGTGTGTGTGTGTGTGTGTGTGTGTCCTTTCATGCTGTTCTGAGGGTTTTATATCTGTGGTTTTCTGCAAATCGATGCTTACATAAACCACACACACACACACACATCACAGCACGCAAAGATACTGAAACTTACTCTATGCAGGGCAAACTGAAATTTTTTAAATAACTCTACTAAGAATTTTCTGGAACTACTTGAAGCTTTTTTCACATTCCCCAGTTTCAGACAGTTCCTGTCAAGGATTTTTAGAAAAATGTTCACCATAATAGTGACTGGGCCTTTCCACCACACGCGGAAGCGTCGTGAAACGTCCTTGAAGCTTAGTACGTTGTAGAGGATGGTGCATTTCCACCGATCGCGAAGCATTACGCTTTAGAGGCGTAGGGAAGTTGCTTACACTTTGAGTCTATTTTTTACAAGCTATATTTTCAGAACGTGTCAAACTCCACAGTTGACACACACTGCCATCTTTCTTCTTGCTTGTTATCGTGTGAACTGCTGGAATCACGCGTGGTCTTTTAATTCTCCTGTGGTTTCATGACCTCACGAGACCAGCTGCATGGAACGTTTTTGCTGTTGTTTCGCATCTGAAACTCTCCTGTTGGGAAGGGACATCACGTATAAAACTGCTTTTACGCATCCAGTGGAAAGCCAGGATTATTGTACTTGTCTTGTTGAGTCTCATAGTTCCTGCTCCTGAGTAGCTTCCTTCAGTTAAACTCTGAAAAGACTGAATGTCTGATCATTGCCCCTGAGAGCATGGCTCCTCTGATTAGTCAACAACTAGGTCATTTAGCTTCTGCTGTCAAGTCAAACATGAGAAATTTGGGTGTTGTCTTTGACCAATCAATGTCTCTTGAAGGCCACTCAAAAACGCTGGTCAGAAACTGTTTTTATCATTTGAGAAATATCTCCAAACTGCGAAGGTTGGTGTCAAAACATGAACTTGAAATGGTTATCCATGCCTTTATCTCCTCCCGTCTAGATTACTGTAACACACGTTTCACATGTTTTAACAAAAAAGCCCTTGACCGCCTTCAGTTGGTCCAGAATTCTGCAGCGAGGCTCCTAACTGGAGCAAACAGAAGAGCTCACATTACTCCTATTCTGATGTCTCTGCACTGGTTACCCATTAACTTTAGAATTCAATTTAGGATCCTTACTATAACATACAGGGCTCTACATGGCCGAGCTCCTCCTTATGTTACTGAACTGTTAAAGCCTTATGCTCCAACCCGAGCTCTCAGGTCCACCAACCAGAACCTTCTAGAAATTCCAAAGACCAGATATAAAAGTCGAGGTGATCGATCTTTCCAGGCTGTTGCACCCCGACTTTGGAATGAACTTCCTTTATCCCTACGTGTTACTGACAGTCTGGTCACCTTTAGAAAGCAGCTGAAGACCCTTTTGTTTAAAACTGCTTTTACTTAAATCTTTTATGTTTTATTCATTTTTTCTTACTTGTATTTATAATAATCTTTCATTTGTTTTATCATTTTTATAATTTTATGACTTTCTGTTTTCTGATTTTTAATGATTTTATGACATTCTGTTGTTTTGTTTT
Source organism: Aphyosemion australe (assembly GCA_006937985.1). NCBI lineage: Eukaryota > Metazoa > Chordata > Actinopteri > Cyprinodontiformes > Nothobranchiidae > Aphyosemion > Aphyosemion australe. Next base: position 1,067,697 of record SSNS01000162.1, on the reverse strand, counting down.
AAGATCATTTTATGATGACTATCTTTTGTTTTGTTGATCTTTGTGAAGCACTTTGTGATTCTTTGTCTGTGATAAGTGCTATACAAATAAAATTTACTTACTTACTTACTTACTTTACTCAGAGGCATGTCCAGGGAGTGGCCTGGGGTAGCACATGCCACCCTTAGAATCTGATTGGTCATCCCAAGTGCCACCCCACTTAGTTCAGCTTATACCTTTAACATTGGTTTCTAGCTCCGACCTATGGAACATTTCTGTATTATCATTATTTTTTTATATATTGACAAAAGTAGTGTTTAGAATTCCGGACCCAGTCCCAGTTCTCTCCAATTATTGGCAGAAATGCACCAAGAAGTGGCTTGCTAACCATCAAAGAAGAATAAGAATAGAGAAACAGTGGTCATGGTACAATGTGGAACTCACAAATTCACTAGAATGCAATTTAAAAAAAGAAAAATACATTGGTGCCACACATGCATAAACAAGTGCCCCACCTGGGCCACCCTATATTAAAAGGCCTGGATACGCCACTGGGCTTCCTTAGAACTAAAAGCCACGGGTAATGGAAGAGGATGGGAGTGGATCCGACTTCAGATCACCAAACCACAAAAATTCCAGTGAAAAAGAAACTTGAGTTTTGATGAGCAGTGGAGGAAATCAAACATGCAGCTACTTTCTCCGAGAGTTCTGAGTCACATCTGGAGCCTATCTCAGTGTCGATCTTTTATCTGCTCTTGGTCTTTTCCAGCTGATGTCCCACTGCCATGGAGACACATAGTGGTAAAATAATAAAGCACCACTTTGTCTCTGCTATCTTCTGGCTGATGATGATGGAGTTTGACTCTGAGAGACCTCACACTTCAGAGTGGGGTTGAGTTTTTATAAACTCGGTCTGTTCTGCACAAACTTTGTCAAAATGAGAATACACGCTGAAATGAGCACCTAAAGAAGATTCAGATTCATCACAGGAGGAACATAAAAGAAATGTGGTCTTGCTAAAAGGATATTTTGGTTTTAATACCATTTAAACCCATCTCACCTGTTAGGCTTCTGACAGCCAGACCCTAACCCTAACCCTAACCCTAAAACAGATCCAGTCTCCAACATTTCACAGCAGTTGATGCAAACGTTTTGTTTTTACTATTTTATGAACCTTTAACTTGTACACAGTTATTTGAGCAGAGATAATTTTGCCAGACCTGAACCTGCTGGTGATATTTAAGCTGGTAAATAACTATGTTCTCACTAACTTATAAACATCTATGTAAGACAACACAGCGTGTTTGGTATCACGGTGTACCACATTGGACATGAACCACAGAAACCTGAGGACAGAGATGTCTCAGGAGGTTAAAGAGTCTAATGTTGAGAAGCATTTCAAAGGGAAAGACCTTCTCCAATCAGCTAGAGGAGAGAAGTCCCACTGGAGTGGACCAGGACACCTGTGGACAGGTGAAACGTCTCCCTGAAATTCACAGAAATTACCAGATTGCCTGAAATGATTGAGGAAAAAATATTAAGTTGAGTTAAGAGTCTTCATGGAGAAACATAGGAGGATCTTTTGTTTTTTGCTTTTTAAACAAGTTTATTTAAAAAAAAAGCATGTGTGTTTTTTTTTGATCAAAAGTCAAAATTCCTTAAAAAGATGAAAGGTGAATTATTCCAGTTTTGAGTGGATAAAACTGCAGATGCTCCCATCAGGAATCTACGGAAGAGGATTAGGGCCACTGAAAAGAATAAAAAAGAAAAGCAAAGACTTCTGACTTTAATCTCAAAATTCTGAAAATTTTCTCAGTCAAAAAGTCAAATTTCTGATAAAAAAAAATAAGACAGAATTCTGAGATTAAAGTCAGAATTATTTTTCTTTTCTTTTTTTTCTTTGCAGTGGCCCTAATCCTCCTCCGTATTAATCAACATTAAAACATTTGAAGAATGTCTTTTAGAGAAATAAATCGCTGCGCTGCGCTGCCAACGGTCATGCTCCAACATACTGAAACCTCATAAAGAAACATCCTGACTGTGTGTGTGTGTGTGTGTGTGTGTGTGTGTGTGTGTGTGTGTGTGTGCGTGCGTGCGTGCGTGTGTGTGTGTGTGCTCAGTTTTCCCAGACCCCAGTGAGTCATGACAGATGGCTGCTCATACTGAGCCAGGATCCTCTGGAGGTTTCTTCCTGTCAAAGGGGAGTTTTCCTCTCCACTGTCGCTACATGCTTGCTTATATGAGAATTGCTGCAATCGTCTGGGTTCCTTATATAGGAAACGTTTAACTGATTGACATAATGAACTGAACTCAAATGGTAAATGGTAAATGGCCTGTATTTGTATAGCGCCTTCTTAGGATTCTACAACCCCCCAAGGCGCTTCACAACACAATCAACTCAATTCACCCATTCACACGCTGGTGGGGATGAGCTACAATGTAGCCACAGCTGCCCTGGGGCGCGCTGACAGAGGCGAGGCTGCCGAGCACTGGCGCCACCAGTCCCTCCAACCACCACCAGCAGGCAAGGCGGGTTAAGTGTCTTGCCCAAGGACACACAGCAGCATTCTCTGGCCGGAGCCGGGATCGAACCTGCAACCTTCCGATTACTGGACAACCCGCTCTACCTCCTGAGCTACTGCTGCCCTAAATGGAACATTTTACTTTGTGAAGTGCCTTTAGACGACTCTTGTCGTGATTTGGCGCTATATAAATAAACTGAATTGAAGTGACATGACATGAAGAACAGCATTCAGTCCAAAGATGTCCATCTTTTTTTCTGTTTTGTTAACAGAGGATTGTGTTTGGCTCATACTTTGCTCAGATTTTTACGTATTTTTTTTTTTTTTACCTTGCACAACATCCTCAGACGAGGTGAGATGAGTTGCAGGGGAGACTTCACGTTCGCCACCATTGCCGCAGTCAGAACCAGGAGCAACAAGTGTGTGCTTGACTACATATTTGTGGAGGTGGGCATGTTTGCTTTGGATAACACAAATATCTCTCCTTAAGTACAGCAGGTGATACTCCACCACATGGGCTGAGTTCACAGGTAATAGATCACTTATAGTACTATTAGCAAGCACTGGAAACATATAGTTTTATCTTACATTTTTTATAATACTGTCCTTTATTACATGAGAACAAAAAGCATGGAATACTCACATCTCAACTCTGATTCATCAAATCCACTGTCAAATGCATTGAAATGACAGTACCAAGGCAAAAATACACATTGTTTCAGAGAAGCAGTGGTGTATATCTGCATTTACAGCAAAGTGGTAAATGATTGAGGCGTCCTTTCAAGGCTAACCCCACCATTGTTTCACTAACAATCCCCAATCTGACACAGGAAGTGATACACAGGACATAAGTACAATGACCAGCGCTGCTGCAGCCTGGTGACAACAGAACGGCGGCTCCATACAGCAGTGGGAAAATGTTCCTGTGTGCTCTCAGCAGCTCCGAGCACCACCAACACTTACAATACAAATGTAGAAAAAACAACCCACAGAATCAGTCACTATGAAGAAGGAATTTATCATCTGACAAGATCTGGATAGAAAACTCAGCAGCAGCTAATTTCACTTTTGATTTGTGGCTTTCATGCTGCTGCTGACAAGCAACACTTATACATATGCTCCAACAAGACACCAAGGTAACGTAAGGCTGCTTGGGTAACCAGCAATAGAAAAAAATGAAAATGAACCGAAACCTAGAGGCTCCTCCTGAAGTCTTCTCTGAGCTTTTCACTATTCAATTGGGTGTAGTTTTATATTTCTTACTACTGCTATTTCATCTTTTAACTGTGGTTTTTGTATTATTTGTAAATGTTATACTTTGCCTCATTCTGGGCATTTTGCCCCTAATTGTACAGCACTTTAATCAGCTGACATACCTGTGTTTCAATGTTCTTTATAAATAAATTTGGTATGGTATGGTATTGTTTGGTTTTCTATGGTATGGTATGGTATGGTATGGTATGGTATGGTATGGTATGGTATGGTATGGTATGGTATGGTATGGTATGGTATGGTATGGTATGGTATGGTTTTCTATGGTATGGTATATGTTATGGCCCCTGGCCATTTTGGTTGTTAAACTTCTCTTCTGCTTTCCTTCCTGAGTGATTGCGAGGAGAAAACCTGCAGAAGGTGGCTCCACTCCCACTAATTGCCTCCAAATTGGCTGCACCAGCTGCCTCAACTTCCCATCAGCCCTGACTCTGCTTTAAAGCTCAGCCACTCCTCAGATTCTGGGAGCGGCAGGACAGAGAGGAGCTCTGTTCTGTTGTCTCCCTGGCGGTGTTTATTTTCTGTATTTTGAGTGATTTTATCAGCATGGTCTCTCATTAGGGGTTAAGCAAAAATTTAAGTATTCATTCTGATAACCGTTTTGAGATGTGATTCTGGATAACTATTCATTCGTGCGACAGTTCTGTGATGGCTTGTGTGAGTCTGCTGGAGACAGACTAAGACAATCACCTCAGCTAAAGGTTTGGTTTGCTGTGTTTGATTATGAGACCTTAGTTAATTCTTTTTACCCGCCGGTTTAATTTGAGTTATGCGATTTAATTATCCTGTGTTGTAAATAAAACATGTTATCATGCTTTTAAAATCTGAACATGCCTCCTTCTTTTTGTTACTCCTGGCCACTTAGACGGCGTGGGGCGTAACATATGGCATGGTATGGTTTGCTATGGCATGGCATGGCATGGCATGGCATGGTATGGTATGGCGTGACGTGGCGTGGTATGTTTTGGTTTTCTATGGTATGGTATGGTATGGTATAGTGGGGTATAGTATGGGACAGTATGGTATGGTACAGCATAGTATGGTATGGTGGGGTATAGTACGGGACAGTATGATATGGTACAGTATGGTATGGTATGGTATGGTATATTATGGTATGGTATAGGATCAGAGACAGATTTATCATAGGTGTTTGAGCCATTCCAAGTGTTGCCAGGTTAAACATGAGCCTTGACCTTTGACCTCTGATAGCTCCCTCCTCCTTCTACATGGACAGAGATTGTAGTTTTTTCAATTGCTTGATCTCACAAGAACATGTTTTTAAAGCATCTTATTGTTGATTCTCTATTGATGTGATTAGGATAGAAGTGTGTGGATATGATCGTATAAACATGTGAGACTAGAATAAACCTAATGGTTTTAGTGATTAAAACAAGATAATGAAATGGGAGCAGCTCTGAGGGTCAAGGCCACTGATTATGCCTAAAGGAAAAAAAGAGTAAGCAGAGCAATCTAAAAGGAATGCCACTGGAATTCCCCGGAATCTTCCCCCTTCCCTCCTTCCACTTTCTCTCATTGCCGTTCCCAAATCCATAAGGAGTTTTAACTTGTTCTACAATAGACAAGGAGAGCTATTCTGTGACCATAATGCAAGGAAACGTTACCTCAGAGCAAAAAATGTCAGAACTACAGAGGCCCCCCGGTCCTGGAAACAATCAGCGAGGAAGCTGAGCAGGTGCCCACCTCCTGTGAAAATATCCTACTGCGACGCGAGGAGGGAAGGGCTGGGTGTGTCGCTGTCGACAGCAGCAGCAGAAGCAGCAGGGCAATTAAAGCATAAAATACACAACTGCTTTAAACCACAAATCACTGCTCTGAATGCTGCAAAAGCAGACGCTTGCAGGCAGAAACACATCCTGATGCACACGAAGGTGGTTATAACTCACGTCATCACTCTCAGACTTTGAGGAGCAGCTGTCATCAGTGGAGGTTCTGTAGGAGTTAATCATTATCAGTCTAACAGCTCTAGGTTTGTGCGTTAGGTATCTAAAGCTCAGTAACGATAAAGCAGTCTGTTCTTGAACACGACTGTCCTCAAACATGTCAAACTCCAAACACTCATGTTATTGTTCAGTTTTTACTAGCTCATAAACACAATAAAGACTGTAAAATCACATCCCACCAGTTTGAAAGTTCCTGATTTCTGTTGTATAGAAATTACTTCAAGGTTCCTTTAATGGTTTTAGAGCAATTTATGAATGCTGCCAGTGGCGGCTCGTCCATAGGGGGCGCTAGGGCGCCGCCCCACCACTCACAGGAAGGAGAAGAAGAAGATAGGAATCACAAAATATATTTAAAAAAACATAAAAAGTGAACTAAACGATCTATACACACCATATGGACTAAGTGCTGTGTGTAATCTGTGTTTAATAATGTTTTTTTTTTACTTTTAACACGGCCGAATCGTCGACGTACTTGTCACGTGTCCTCTCGCGGGCGCAGCAATCTTTACCATTGACTTAATATGGGCTAACTGGCGCATGTGCAGTGGGTCCCCAAACCGTCCACAACGAGAAAGAATAGGAGAGCCGTTGGTCGCATCTTTTAGCGATCGTCGCCGCCTCACAGTGTGAATTCTTCTCAGACCAGGGGGAGGAGATCGCTGATTGGTCAGGTTGTTCACCCCGCCCTGAGGGGAAAACTTTCCACAGGCTGGCACAGTGTGGCTCCATCTGTGCCAATTTGTCACGGCAGCAACACACTACTTCCACTGAATATTTTTTTGTTGTCCAACCTTTTAGCCATCTTTGCTATAATTGTGAAATCATCAGTGACAAATAAAGTTAATTGCTTCAAAACCTGACGTAGCAAACGCTACTAGTAGGTTCCAATGTGTGAAACCTCAGCCAATCGAATTGCTTGTTGTTGAGTTTTTTTCAGCTGGCTGGCTTTCGTGTTAACCAATCACAGGGAGAGAATCCACGTAAACAGGAAAATGATGAATGCGGGCGGGCAAACTCTTATATACCGTAGTCTTTGGCAAAACAATGCCAGCAAACAGTCTGATCAGCTAAGCTTTTACGTTGGGATGTAGAATTTCACGAACCGAGTGGATTATTTTTACAACACCACACGGATTATGGCCATAACCTGCAGGTAAGCCTCATTTTAGCTTTTGGCTTCAGGAAATAGCATGCTGCCTCGTTAGCGGCTAGCACCGCTCCATACGGTTTGAACTAAGTGGTACTTTTTGTTTGTGAGTCTGGGCTTTAATCTAAACGCCGGCTGCTTCTGTGAATATCTTGCGTTGTGTCACTGTGTGTTTTTCTGGATACGTGTAGCGTCTATTTTACGGCCTCACGTTTATTTACAGCTTATGGGTGTTCTGTTTGTAGAAAGTGGATTCTATTGATTAGATTTAGCCTACTCCCCTTAAGCGTGTGTGCAGTTTGTGTAATATATGGGTGAATGGATGAATGTTTTTGTCAAAAACATGCTTAATATATTCGAAAACCTTTTGAATAACTTTGTTGCCGGAAGCGCTACTGTGACCGTCAGTTGTGTGACGCTGATGCTTAAGAATCAATGGTAATTTTGCGTCCCCTAGTGGTGATATGTGGTTAGCGCCCCACCCAAAAAAAAAGTCACCGGCCGCCACTGAATGCTGCCCACCTGTTTCTGCCTTTAAATGTTATAAGCTCTCTAGATTTGTCTGCAAACGGCATTTCTATTTAATGTACAGTTGGAATTAAAACCCTCTGAGAGGCGTCTGACAGCCATCCTACAGTTTAAAAAACAAATTAAGACTCATTCAGCTTCCATAGGTTAGCCATTCAAATAACCAAATATAAAATATTGTAAAGAAAATTCATGATATTTATTGTCCAATGCTAATAAATGTTATTTTATTGTCTCGTAAAACAGAAATAAAACACCTGTGTATCCTCCACCAGGGGGGCACTAGACATGTACAGGACTGGATATGACAGGTTTCTGCTGAAGGTGCTAATCCTGATGCTCCATTTGGGTGCTTTAAGGCAGTGGTTCTCAATTAGTGGGGCCACAGAGCTAATTTTGTTAAAGACTTCCTACTCTGACACTGTTTACAATAATACAGGTAAACCAATATGATTAATGGCAAAACATGAATTATTAAATGCTCTAAAACTGGATGAGCACAGTCTGTCTGCAGGGGTGAGGCCCTGGAAACTACTGAAGAGGTTTCACCAAACAACCTGGTGCTGAAAAACTCATTACAGACTTCAGGAACCCTTTCTTCTCAAACTCACCTCCAGCAGACCCCCGAGCATCTCTGTTTCCTGAGAATCTTCAGCTGCTGGTGGCCTTTAATCGCTGCAGAGTGGAGCTCCTGCTGCTCAGCAGTAGACACAGATAACAAGGCTGATTCCTGCTGCTTCTGCAGAATTAAAACAAGCTGAGACACTCTTTAGACACTGCTCAAATGCAAATAAAATATATGAGTGGAATATTTATAACACGAACCATCAGGACATTTTCATGTGACTGCTCCATATTTAAGTGTGTTTGTATCTATTTTCCAAGATGGCGCCGTTTGTCGAGGCTGGATGTCTGCTAGTGTTGAGATGTCTTTTTTTACTTTTTTATGACAATGACTTAATCGGTTTTGGTGTATGATCGTCAAAAGCTCCTGAAAATTTGGGGTGGAATGACGTCGACATCAGACACCATGGATATCTGCCGCCTTGATCTTCAACGCCAAATGAATGGCCTTGTGCTGAGTTCTCCTGTACTCCTCTGAAGCTTAGGGGTCCTGGGAGGAGGAAAGAGCAAGGAAAACAATCTGACAGGCATGTCTGGAGTAGGATTGGCAAACGAGTGTCTTCTAACTCTGCTGAGCTGCCTCTCTTCTTGTTTTCTCGACGTCTGACGAAGTCTGACAACGTGTAGGCAGGTAGGAGGTGGATTGTTGCTGCAATCTGCTCAACCCTCTGTCGGGAATGTCCGAGTGTAAGTTTCAAGTCTGATTCTGTTGTTTGTGTGTATGTTTGTTTGTTGATTGTGGCCAGTTTAGATCATCCTCCACTGGAACTCCTATCTGTGGTACATCATGAAGTAGTCTTGAGGGTTATGTACTCCTCCTGTCCCTTTTCTTTTCTGTTGTAACTGAAGGTCAAAAAGCCAAAGTGTGTGTGACTTCATGTGCTCATGGGTGTGAGTGTGTGTGTTTATCACCGAGCAGGATCTCAGAGGGGAGCAGCTGCATTGTTAATAAAGGGACATTTAGTTTTTCACTGAGTGACAGCCTGGAACAGCAACGGCTCGCTCCTGGCTCACTTAGGAAGGTGGCAGCGAGGTGCGAGCTTAGCGTGAGGAAATGACATTTTCTCCTGTAAGATCTCAATCAGACGAAGCACGCTGCCAGCTACAACAAGGCTGTGCTGAAAACGGGAGTTGGCTCTGTTATCCTCCCCAGGGTGGTCCGGTTCCAAGCTCAAGGAGACGTCCAGCTGCTGGGTCCGATAAGCACCTGTCCTGAGACTGGAACAGGGAGAAGGAGGTGCAGCGGCGTGATTAACTCCCCAGAGTGACCCTGCATGATGTCACTAACCAATAAAGGCTCCATGGTGAAAAGGTGAGTCAGTCAGAGGGCAGAGCTACAGAACTCCTGAGAATTAGAATTATTTGGGAGGATAGAACTCTGATAAATGCTGAGTAAAAGCAAGATTAAATATTTTAGGTAATTCATCTGCAGGTTTAGATATAAGGTTTAGTTAAAAATGCTTCAATATCTGATATTCTGAATATCTGCAGTAAATGTTATTTCTAAGAATGTCCGATATTATTGGTCTACTACCATTAATATCGGCCGATATCTGCAGTAAAATCTACTGTCAAAAAATTATTGGTTTTCAGTCTTTTAATGACACAACAGTTACATACCATTCACATATTGGCATCTTCACATCTGGCTTGTATTATTTAATATCAATTTTAATGCCAATATCAAACGAAATGAAACATCCCTAAACATAACCAAAAACTAGACTCTTCCAGGACCTCAATGTTTGTGTTAGTGTGTGTGTGTGTGTGTGTGTGTGTGTGTGTGTGTGTGTGTGTGTGTGTGTGTGTGTGTGTGTGTGTGTGCGTGCGTGCGTGTGTGTGC
>SSNS01000162.1:1049954-1057677 GCA_006937985.1 Aphyosemion australe | reverse complement strand
GGGGGGGTAGTCTCATGTGGTGGTGTTGGATCATCACAAGGCCACAACCCTCCCAGATCTTAAGTACAGGGACAAAGAAAAAAGAAGACATGCCTGGACATGAGTCAGTCCAACAATTGGGACCCTGTGACAGGAAAAGGTGCCTGTAACTAGTTAGCCCGTTTCTTGTGATGGAGCAGAAGCTTGAAGGTTTTCTGCGTTTTGGGTTGTGGGGATTTGGGTGTTGTCCCGACATTAAAGAATGCAACGTCCAACGAAACTGTGAATCACAGGAAAATATAGTTTCTGTTTGTTTGGCCCACCTTCGAGTGAGGTGGAGTTTTTCTTACTCTCAGGTCATTTTTATTTTAATTGTGATAAAAGTCAAGATGGCCTGGTGTGGGCGGCTGTGGGCGGGGCTAGAGGCTCGCTGTTATGATCACCTGGGCCTCTGCCACGGCTGCTGGCTGGCCCCCTCACGGAGTGATCCTCTGCACCTCTCAGGGGGGCTGCTCCTCCGGCGGTCTCCCTGGGGCCTCCACGCTCCAGGAGGACCTCTGGATATCTGGGGCTTGGATCTCCTCCATCTTCCACAGGTCTTGGGGGGCAAGTCTGTCCCAGCCAGCACACATAGGTGGGCCTCATATGGGATCTATATGGGCAAGCCATATGGGTCCCAACAGGGTTTGTCCACAGTTTCCACGGTGGCCCCATGGGGGTTTGCCCAGAAAGAGTTTTGCCCATATAGATTTTAATGGGCCCTACATGGGTTTTCAGAGGGTTTGACACAAACACTTAGCCTAGTGAACTAGACCAATTCTTGCTTTGCAGAGTTTGGTCTAGGCACGCTTCATTGGAACCCTCGCAGCCCAAACCACTGCTGTGTCTATCCAATCACAACTCGCTATAGTTTTGGTTGGGCCAATCACAGCGCTCTATATCATGGGCCAATCACAGAGCGGGAGTAGCCGATGACGTCAGCGCTGCGGCCGCGAACCCAAGCAACATGGCGGCAACTCGGAAAACACGTTCGTTTGAAACGGCTTTGTCATCAACATTGGATTATTTAGACTCCAACGTGCGTAAGTCTGTCTGATATACTTAGCGGCTTCTTATTTTTATCAAACAAAGTAGTGCAATGTCCCAGTACACCTGATATTCGCGTGTTTTTCATACAAAAACGACAGAAATCATTGATGTTAGACGCTATTAAAGCCTCCCGCTCTTCCGTCGCCGTGATTACGTCATGTTGTTCGTCACTCTGATTGGTCCTAGCACTATCCAATTGCGTGCTGACATTTTGAAAGACAACCGTAGATCCCGCCTCACGACTGAGAGCCGTCAATGGTTCGTGGCCAGACTATATATACACATATATAGGATGGCTTGCCAGGCTAACAAACACTGGCAAACCATGGAAACCACAGACAAACCTTGTTGGAACCCATATGGCTTGCCCATATAGATCCCATATGGGGCCCACCTATGTGTGCTGGCTGGGTGTGGCCCCTCACACTCACTACTGGACATTTCTATAGAGAAATCTTGAATCTACGCACACAGGTGCTCGCATGGTGCTCTCACAAGTATGAACTTGGGTGTTTTTGACACATTACCTTAGGCTGTGGTTGGCACTAAATGCACCATGAATTAATTATTACTGTGTGCTTTTCAGCAAAAAGTGTCCGTTGGGGTTAAAAACAACCTAAAGCATTTCTAATAAAGTTTTGATATCAGGCGGGGCATTACAGCTGATTCTATAACGCTCCAACTGTATTTGTACTCCTCAGACATCAATTCTGATTGCCGTACAGCTGGACAGGACACCGAAAAAAAAGTCATGATGTGTACTTGCTGCTAAATCAGGTGATGAAATGTGTTTAAATAATGACGTTCTGTTGCAGGGAGGTGATTTGAGTAAATGGGTGGGGGTGCAGGAATCTGCAGGAATCCTGTGGTTAAAGTGGAACTTAAAAGTATCCTCCTTAGTTATTATGGGCTGTTATTATGGGAACTGTCAGTCTTCCTGGGACCTATTCATGGTCTTTCTCTGATCTGGACTAAGCACTTGGAGGGATTGTAAAGTCGCTGTAACATTTATTAAAATTATATTTGTGGGGGGTTTTTTTGCTAAAAGAACACTGTTGAGGGTTTTTACCTTGAACTGAAGTAAACGACACATTGAATCAAGAACCTTCTTTTTACCTGAATCAGCAGCGCTCTATATGCCTAGAGGCTGATTTATGCTTTTAGGTCAAAATAGACGATAAAAGTCACCATAAACTTCTAGGAACACGAGGTGTGTGCTTTGTGAGCCTGCTGCGTGCTTTTGGTCTCACATGAGCCGTGGAGGCCGGACACAGACGAGCGGATTCTGACAGACATTTCAAACCACCCCTGCCCTCTTAACAGTGTGGCCTTGCTCATAATGGGAACCTGATCGGAGGAGCGCTGAGCGGGTGGCGGAGTTGGGGGGATTGCATCTTTTGTGAGAAACTCTTCAAAGCTCTGGCCCTGCTATTTGTCCAGTGGAGCTCTTTGTAACGGTATCCTCAACTGTCATTTTGTCCCTTTTATTTTTAGGCAAGCCTATTATTGCTCCATACCCCTCACATACCCCTGGGCTTTGTGTGAAGGCACAGGGTCAGGTTTGAACTTTTTTTTTCAGCCTGTTCTGAACCATCTTCTTTGCCCCTCCTCCACATGTTGTGCGTGCACAGTAATGGATCACAATGAGCAGCGAGTGCTCTCCTAATTCCAGGTCCTGCTGGGAACAAACAGGTTTATACGTGGGTTTGACTCCTTATTACAGAGGTCCCCGAAGACAGGACAACACCGGACCAATGAACAGTTGTTACTGGGTTGAGTGGGTCGGTTACCCCTTAAAATAAGCATAAAAAACAAAACAGTGCCACATTGACATGGAATGTTGCATAGTCTGCAGCTGCACTTTTTTATCACTGTGAATGGTGGAAAGGGACGTTCCAGACCATATCTGGACCGGTGCCTTTTTCAGGTCGAGTCGCCATCTTTCTTCTGCAGTGACATTCTAATGAAGAAATGATTTCACACTGAATTTCCTGGACCAAATTTACCAAATATCTCATGTTTGACTGCTGAAGGTTGTGATATCAGTCTGATAACCTGTATCCCACCAAGTTTACTGTCCATAAATTATAAAATGAATTCACTGAGTTTCTGAAATGCCTCTTGTGAGTTGTGGATCATATAAAGCAGTATAATCATGCTACGTTTTGACCCACTCCTTCCCTCCCGACAATCTTAAGGCCCCTGATTAACCTAATTTCTTTAAAGATAATCTTATCAGATAATCCTACCTTGTGTGGTGTGTTACAAGTGCTCTGGTCTGCTCGGAAGGACGTTGGGACCGCTCTCACCATAAATCCGTGCTTTTAAACATGTTGGACCGTCTAGGTCTGAGTTTTGGAGACAAATGAATGTGCTGCCTGTTGAATGTGACATATAGCCAATCAGAAAGAGAGGTCACTGAAGCACGATGCAGCTCCTACTCCACCATTTTTGTTTATATATATATATATATATATATATATATATATATATATATATATATATATATATATATATGCAATTATATCTACCATGTCAGCTTTATTTGTAAAATCGCTTTAAAATGCAACATCAAGGACACACAAAGTACTGCACACACCCGTTACATCAGCATCAAAGAAAACCAACCGTATAGTTAGATGTAGACACAAAACCACTATAGAACAGAAGTCACAGCTAGCTAGTGCTGTGTGTTTAAAAGCTAAGTGATAAAAGTGGGTTTTCAGGAGAGATTTAAAGAGGACGAGATGTAGCCTGCTTAACCTGCAAGGGCAGACCATTCCACAACCTGGGGAGAATGCAAAAGCCCTTTCTCCTGTAAGGCAATGCACTTTTGGGACCTTGAGTAACGATTGATCCACTAATCTCTTCTAAAAAAAATGTATTATTAAAGGTTATTAAAGTTGACCTTTAATGGACCTGCAGGATCCCACTGTGACCAGTTTTACTGACCAACCAGTCTTCCAGTTTGTTTCCAGTTTTCATACATAAGGGCGAAAACTGTTCATTCATGAGGTTTCAATAAAGACTCAGGGTGATTCAAGATAAAGTTACAGTGAGTCCTGAGGTCTGGATTGAGGACGACAGCAGGGAAACAGGTGGGATTGTTTGTAGAAGAGACAGATGTGTGATGATGCCTACACGTCCTGCCTGTTCTGCTGTCAGCCGTTTCGAGTCTCTTTCCTGACCCTGAGGTGTATCTGTACCCCACTCCTAACGTCATCCTGTTTCCTTGTCATATCTGACATGAGTAAATGAATAATAGATCAGAGGTTTTAGCTCTGTAATCCTATCTGTTACCTCATGACAGGAGGAGGACACGTGAACACAGCAGAACAACCATTCAGAGAGACCACCGATGAGCAGAAGTTGTTATTGCCAGCGAGACACCATGTGGTGGATGTGAACGTTGAACTGAAGCTCCAGTGTGTGTCCAGTTGCCGTGGGGCACACAGCTGTAGAGGGAGAGCGCTGTGTGATATCTGAAATCTGTCCTGACTCCTAATCTGTGGCTTTACTCTGTGAGCGGCTTTGTGTATTCTGCTGTATTAATCACCTGCTGTTATAACTCATGTGGTCTCCTAAACGACTCGCTGCAGATGCTGAAATGTTTGGTTCAGGGGTGGGAAACTCTCAGAAGGAACTCGCATTGCTGTGGAGCTCCAGAGTGCAACTCTGGCAAATTTAAAGTTTGGAACTAAATATGATTTTCATTAGCTGCATTATATTATTTTATACAATCACATATTTTTAAACGTACAGTTTTTATGGTATGTCAAACCTTTTAAAAATCTGTCTATTAGCAGATAGAGTGGTGACAAGACTGAGATACTCTTCCTGTTGTGTAGTTAACTTAGTAAGTAAGTAAGTACATTTTATTTGTATAGCACTTATCACAGAAAAAGAATCACAAAGTGCTTCACAAAGATCAACAAAACAAAAGATAGGCATCATAAAATGATCTTAAAACAAAACAACAGAAAATCATAAAATCATTAAAAATCAGAAAGCAGAAAGTCATAAAATTATAAAAATGATAAAACAAATGAAAGATGATTATAAATACTAGTTAAAAAAAACATGAATAAAATATTAAAGATTTAAGTAAAAGCAGTTTTAAACAAAAGGGTCTTCAGCTGCTTTCTAAAGGTGTCCAGACTGTCAGTAACACGTAAGGATAAAGGAAGTTCATTCCAAAGTCGGGGTGCAACAGCCTGGAAAGAACGAACACCTCGACTTTTATATCTGGTCTTTGGAACTTCTAGGAGGTTCTGGTTTGTGGACCTGAGGGCTCGGGTTGGAGCATAAGGCTTTAACAGTTCAGTAATATAAGGAGGAGCTTTGCCATGTAGAGCCCTGAATGTTATAGTCAGGATTATAAAATGAATTCTAAAGTTAATGGGTAACCAGTGCAGAGACATCAGAATAGGAGTGATGTGAGCTCTTCTGTTTGCTCCAGTTAGGAGCCTCGCTGCAGAGTTCTGGACCAACTGAAGGCGGTCAAGGGCTTTTTTGTTAAAACATGTGAAAAGTGTGTTACAGTAATCTAGACGGGAGGAGATAAAGGCATGGAGAACCATTTCAAGTGCATGTTTTGACACCAACCTTCGCAGTTTGGAGATATTTCTCAAGTGATAGCATCAATTATCTGTCCAAGAGGGTGTATATATAATAAAAACAGGAGTGGACCTAAAACAGAGCCTTGGGGTACCCCACAGAACAGGTTTGTGGAATCTGACAAGATGTGGTTTATACAGACACTGAAACTTCTGTTAGAAAGGTACGATCTGAACCAGTCTGGAACAGTTCCAGAGATCCCCACCAAGTCACGATGTCTGTTAATTAAGATGCTGTGATCAACAGAGTCAAAAGCTGCAGAAAGATCCAACAATACTAAGACTGTAAATTCCCCATTGTCTGCAGCCATCATGATGTCACTGGAAACTTTAATCAAAGCTGTTTCTGTTGAACTTAGGAGAACTTGAGTGGACAGTTTGGACTACAAAACTTCTGGTGTTTTCTGGGGATGTTGAGATTGATACTAATTTAATTTGTGGTGTTTAAATCAAAGCCCTGTTCTCGACACACACTGACTTCAGCCATACTTGCCAACCCTCTCGATTTTTCCGGGAGAGTCCTGAATTTCAGCGCCCATCCCAAAAATCTCCCGGGGCCACCATTCTCACGAATTTCTCCCGATTTCCACACGGACAACAATATTGCTAAACCATCCTTTACTGGGGGCTGTTTTCGGCCGGACAATAATAACGGTTACACCTCGGAGTGAAGCGCAGGAATCAGAACTAAAGAAGAAGAGACATAGCGACGATGAGTAATAAGAGGAAATATGTAAGTTTCAAAATGATTGGATAAAAGAATTTGAGTTCATCCAGGACATGTACAGTATATGACACACACACACACAAGTGGAGACAAGCACATGTTGGGAACTTCCTGTAAATTTACCCCAAAGTTCTGATAAAGAAAACGCACCTATTAGTGGAGATAAAACATCAACACAGCAAACAGAGTCAGTGGTAGAGTTGCGTTGCTCTAAATCCTGCCGTATTCTGCTTCGACTAAATTCTACTTCCTGAAACAGGAGCGCCAGAGCATTTTTTCCCACAGAGATTGACTCACAAGGCATTCATTTATACTAGAGACCACTGCAAGTTTGTTGAAAAAATGAGTGAACTTGGTCTTTAAACAACAATCTGTGTCAGGATTTGGTTTTCTCATCTAAGGCCAACATGAGAGGAACGCACATCTCCATAAACTTCAACCAGTAGTGAAGAGAATCCTGATGGTGCACCCTCTTTACTCACCTTCAAAATAAAAGCACCAAAAAAATCCATTTAAAAAATGGAATCAGGTCAGATGAGGACAGTTGATGGGCCGAATGTCTGTATGTGGTTTAGGCAGAAAATAAAATCATCTTCTGTTGAGACATGATAGAAATGCATCCATTTTGATAAAATCTCAAAATAACGTCTGATATGATATTATCTGATTTCACCCAATCTGAATATGAGATAAGGATCACCTTCAGTTTCTAATGGCAACTTCAGCTCAGTACATGTACAGCTGACTGAGTTATAGCCATTTGTGCTGTTTTGATTTGCTGTGGCAGCCATCTTGACTCCAAAAGTTGATCAGTCAGAGATGAACATCATCATTTTCAATAAAATTCATCCTTTTGTTTGTAAGCTATTGTTCCAGCAGAGCTAGCCAACTTTTACTCTTCAGCAGTGGGCTTCAATTCCAAAAGGACTATAAAATAAATCCCAAATTCAAAGACCACTTGCCTGAGAAGCTCAGATTTAATTCCAACCACATCAAAAGGAGGTAACATGGCGTAGGAATTGTGATGATTCATTTGAAAAGGATGACGGTTATCTCAGAGACGGGATGCAAATGTGTCAGAGTGAGAAGTTATTTCCACTGTAAAAGATAAAAGAACAAAGGTAAAGTGCAAGGAGCTGTAATACATAAGGACACAACAACACACAGTGAGTCAATCTGCAGCTGAACTGTAGTTTTGGTCCTAACAGGAAGCTGTCAGCTCACACTAAGTGGAAAAAGTACCCTATTTTTTCCTGCTTGGTCTGGACTCTTAGCCACCGTCATTTTAGCCGGGGACGTCGGGGATATGTCC
>SSNS01000162.1:1017454-1044954 GCA_006937985.1 Aphyosemion australe | reverse complement strand
GAGCAGAATGTTACTATGACCCAGAATTCAATGGACATTAACACCAGAGTCACATCCTTTTTTGAGACGTGGCATAAAACGTCAGTTTTTTCTATTGTTTTATTGTTGTAGTTGTACTGACACTGAAAAAAGGGTGAGATGTTAAACTGAAAAAAGTTAACAAAAAGAGAAAAAATCTAATAAAATCAAAAAGACTGAAACAGTTCCTGTTCACTCAGACTCAGACTTGGAGCTTCCTGCAGAGACAGGATGGCATCTAGTGGGGAAACAAAGTCTCTACAGAACAAAAGTCCATTTATGTCAGTAATCCAACTTAGACTGCGAGACCATCTAAGGCAGGGGTAGGGAACCCTGGTCCTGGAGAGCCACTATCCATTTTAGAGGTTTTCCTGCTTCAACAGACCTGATTTTAATCAGCAGGGGGTTAACAGGCTTCTGTAGAGCCTGATGAGCTGCTGAACACATGAATCAACTGTGTTGGAGCAGGGAAACCTCTAAAACATGCTGGATAGCAGCTCTCCAGGACCAGGGTTCCCTACCCCTGATCTAAAGGCTCAGTAACCCTTTGCAGGTGTTCTGGATTCATCAGCTGATTAGAGTGTGACACTTTGAGTCTAGATTATTGAACCTTTTCACTATATTCTAATTGTCTGAGATTTTAAATGTAGGATTTTCATCAGCTGTAAACCATCATCATCACAATTATAACAAATAAAGGCTGAACTATCTGGATTTGCATGGAATGAGTCTGTCTCATAGATTAGTTTCACCGTTTTAGTTGAATTACTGACATAAATGATCTTTTGCACCAGATTGTCATTTTCCAAGCTTCACCTGCAGACAGCCACAGCCTACTTGATCTAATACAAGAACTTTGTTGTTTATTTTGGGGTCAAATCCATTTTCAGAGGAGTTTGTAATAAGCATAGATAGAGATTTTGTCATCTAAATTAACTAATAAAGTTGAAACAAAGCAAAGAGGATCTGATCTTCTGTGTGTGATGCTACTGGTTTGCCACTGGGTGGCACTGATGCACCATGTGTTCTTTTAGCTCACAAAGTTAGCATTAACACAAATACATGTAACTTTACTACTTTGTACTGATAGTAAAAGTCTTACTTCTTCACTTCTGATGATCACACAAAAATATTTACATTTATACTTTTTTTTTTGCAATTTTCTTCTTTTGAGATGGATTTTTAAAACATAAAGTGTTGCATCAAGACCAGAGATATTTGTCAAATCCCTTTCAGAGTTCTGGTTCTGGTCCAACAGCTGTTGCAGAACTCCGATTCATTCTAAGGTCGTCGCACCATCATTAGTGAGGCTGAGACAATGTGTGGGAAGACCACTCGCCTCCAATTAAAATTCACTAACTGTCCCCCAACCATCCAGATTCGGGGTCTCCATGGTAACAAAACAATAGGTGTGTTATTATTTGGACAGCCTTTTATCAGAGCGTGAACATGCAGAGAACATAAGTCAGAAAAAAAATCCAGATTTCTGATCCTGAAACAACAGATGTGTTTCTCGGTTGCTGCTGCTACAAACACTACCGATCAGCTTCTGTTCTGATTTACAGAATATAAAAAATATCTCTAATGTAGCCTCACACTGCTTCCTCCTCCTCCTCGTCCTCCTCTATTTTCAACATAACACCTCACTCTCATGTTCCAGGTTAACTGAATTACACAGAATAATGTGCTTCTGGCTCCTCTCAGCCGAGGCAGTTTCTCTAATAATTGCAGCCATTATAAAAATAAAAAGCCTGATAGTGGAAGTCGGATCTGTAACCTGCTGTAGGTTCATTTAAGCTCAGAGGTCAAGTGGTCCTTTAAGACTCATCTGTGAATGGATCAAATGGAAGTGATGTCAAAGGGCTAAGTGTGCTGCTCGGAGGTGCTTTTTCAGCGCTGAAGCTGGAAGCGTTTTGGTATAAAACAGGTCATCATATACTTCTCTGTGTTTGGTAGATGCAAGACAAAACTCAAAGCTATGTCTTATAAACCTTGACGGTTCACTCTTTGTCTTCCACACCAGAGTCTTAAACCATCCTGGTCCAAACCTTAAAGAGCAGTACGGTAATCTCTCTCAGTCTAGCCACATAGTATCATGCAGTCTGTTAGAACTCAGGTTTGATGTGAAGGACATCTTCAGTGGGATTTTTTTGTGAGAGTTTCATTAAAACCCATCCAGAAGTTCATGAGATGTTTTTCCAGCACATAGACAGGGCCAACTCTATTACCAAACAAAGGTTTTGCACGATCAGTTAGCTAGCACAACAGCAGACTTTAGCTCAGTATCTGTAATAAAACGTTGGGATAGAATCATTTCCTAGGGTTGATGAGCTGAGTGGCCAGTCTGGATCAATTAGACTTTTTGCTGTCTTTTATTCTTCTGTGTGAAACCACTAATTTTGGTAATTAGAACCAATAGAACTTTGAATTGTGCACATGCAATAGAACAATTCATTTATACCATTAAAAGTCCTTAGTTGATGTATAATCATTGTTCCGACTTGTGTGGTCAGTTTGTGATTGTGTGACATGGCTTTCTCTTTATATCCCGGACAAGCCCCCATACTGTCACATACCCTGTTATTGCTGTTGGAGATGTGGAAGACTGTCAGCTCAAGTGTGGACACGCATTGACAGAGATGGTTTCCCTTCTGACTTCTCTGTCACTTGACAGTTGCAAAGCAATTCCCCACCAGGAAAACAGAGGGTGTAGTGCTTTTCTGGGGTATTCTGCCACCATTACAGTCATGTATCCGCCCCACAATAGTGTATTTACTACTGTGTTTAAATTGTGTTTATGTGTTTCAGATACTTTTTAACACGGACGAATTTGTCCCTCATTTTCCTCCACCTCTTCATGCGGTTGCCACCTCTAAACCCACGTTTCCCTTCATTTTCATTAACGAACAAACGCTTGCTGCATATCTTTGTACTGCTTCAGTCATGGGTGAGATGTTCACATTTTCTGACAGTTTTTTTCGCAAGACGTTCTTCAGTGTCTGACGCTAAATATGCTGTTGCCAATTTTAAAGGAAGAGGCATCCTGACCAATCACAAGCTTGCGGTCTCCGTCACTTTTAGTGGATAGTTAAAAAGTTGGCCATGTCTCCATCAGCCTCTTCAAGCCTGTCAGAGATGCATAATGGCGCTGGAGTGTCTACATACCCACGCAGACAGAGAAACATAAATCAGGCTTAAAGCCTAGTTTATACTTCTATGTCAGCAAGTTTACATTCAGTTTGCCGCATATTTTTGTACTCCTTCAGTGATGCTTGTATAAACTTTCATATCATCTGACGTTTTCCGCAAGACGTTGTTCAGTCTCCTCCATGTCTGATGCTAGACATCTTCGGCTCTCGTTTTAGTTTTTTGAGGGGGAATGGCGGTGCTGTTGACAAAATTAAAGGAAGCGGCATCCTGATCAATCACAGGCTTGTAGTCTCCGTCGCTTTCAACAGATATTTAGAAAATTGGGCTCAACTCCGTTCGTCCATTTGAGCCTGTTGGAGAGCCCTTGCAGCCATTGAAAATGGCGTTGTATGTCTCCGCACCTCTGCAGACGGAGAAATATAAAGACTTAGCAGTAACTGGGTAAGAATTCAGGAGCTTTATCCTACGAAGGACCCATTTTAAAGCCAATTTTGTCTCAAAGGCTCCTCCAATCATGTACTTCTTCTCCCTGGATTTTACGCACTGATCTGGTGTATCTTTCATAGCCCACCCAACCATCATTGAGTCCATCCTCACTTCCTCCATCACTGTGTGGTACGCTGAGACCACTGCGAGGGATAAGCAAAGACTACAGCATGTTGTGCATTCAGCAGTAAAGGTCCATGATCTGCACACCTCCACCCTGGTCATGGACTGTTTAAACCACTCTCTTCAGGCAGGAGGGTCAGGTCAATTCAGACCAGAACCTCACGCCACAAAAACAGCTTCTTCCCCTCTGCTGTAGGACACTAAATAACCATTATAACCACTTTATGTTTCTGATGTTTATTATTCAGAATCCTTTGTTGATGCATCCTGTTTTTCACTAGTATGTTTGCACCATTCCACAGAAGCAAATTTCTAGTGATGGGAGACTGAAATCTTTTCATGTAGCAAGAAGCAACAAATCAAGCAGGAGCCGTATATCTTCCAAATATGAGGCCTAAACACCAACCCTTCTACTCACAAAGCTACCACAGCACTCTCAGCAGAGCAGCTTCCTGAGGATTTACACTCTCCCCTGGAGAGTAGAGCAGTATCAGCTGCACTGAGTTACCTGCAGGAGAAACAGGAAACCAGCAGAACACGGAGAGGAAAAGCAACACTCAAAGAAAACATACACATTGCATGTAACTGAGTGCAAACAAACAATAATAGTTAGTTTCACACATGCCTCCTTCACAGACTTCTGCATGTAAATCTGAACAGATGATCAAATCATGCCCTGCTTCCTGTGTTCGAAACTCCAAAATACTAGAGAGAGTCAAACTCCAGTAAAGCCATCTCGCTGATGTTGTTAGCCCAGTAAAACACGTGAGTGATGAGCGGGTCTGCACATGACAGCACGTGTCTACCAGGGTGCCCCCGTTTCCTCCTTCTGACTGGCGCTGCAGGAGGGCACTGTGATGTGGTGGATGAAATATTAATCTTCTTGAATTTATGATGGAGGACAGCGGGTGTGGGAGTGCAGGGAGGAAAATGTAGAGTATAGGCTGGCAAAGAGATAAACGTTAATAGGAGATGAAATGTGAAGGAAAGGAAAACAGTTCACATCTGCATTTTTATTTAATTACATCATTAAACTTTTTACAGTTTTGTTCTAAACAAAATTTTGCAAAGTTGAAGTAAAATTGCTTGAAGAAAACCACTGACATTATAAACAATGGACAATCCGTCCACGCCTTCACCCGTAGGTTTCTGAAGAGCTGAACTGAAACCCAGTGGGCGGTACTCACTACTGCCATCTTGGCCGCATCCCGTGTCTCGTCACTCCTGGACAACATAAAAATGGAGGTGAGGGTGGGGCCAGATGATTGACACCCATCAAACGCTGAGCTGATGTAGCTATGAGCTAACTGAGCTAACTGAAGCTAACGGAGGTAGGCGGGAGCTTTTAAAACCATAGGTGAGAGATTATGCTACCCTCTGCCCTTTAGGCTGTAACACTTTTAATATGAGGCCGTGGCTGAGGCCTTACCTGGAGCACGCGGGAGGACAAGTCGCTAGCTCATCTGCTACATGTCAATCAAAAGGACAATGTGTTTTAGACCCAGTTTTTATGGTTATTTGTTATGAAGCCGCCAAAATATTTTCAACTGGGCATCATTTAATTCATTTTCAATAACATTTCGATATTTCCAGAGATTAACGGTAAAAACGACACATTAGCTACGTTTACATGCGCCAAATTTCCCCAATCCGATTCAAATCTTGGTTGATCAGAAATCCCAAACCTCTGTTTACATGGACACTAACTGGAATGATCCGATCACACCGCGATGTACGCACCATAGCTTGCGCATGCGCAGACTTGTCTTTCCCGGAAGAGAAATTGTAAACAAACGCCATCTTGTCCGCACGTCTTTTCCCTTGCATTTTATTTGCTTATTCTCTAGCTTCGGTGAATTCCCGCTTCCTGCATCTTTAGATGCACTTGAGTGTATAACTCAGCATTTTTAACCATTCGGCCATCGAGATGTTCAGTAATATTGAGCTCCCGTAGTATTTCCAGTAAGAAATAGCGTCGGCAACAGATCACTTCTGTTCACCGCCCGCCATGTTTTCGATCTGTCCTGAGCATGCGCAGAGGCGGAAAGAGGTCACGCTGCATTTGCACACATGCACAGTGGGCATTATTTTACCCCAACGATCCGAATGGCTGTGTACATGGACGCCAATCCGATTGACGATCGGACAAAACCACCTCTCTCAATCAGAATGAAATTTCATTCGGATTAAGCCAAATCGGATCAGAATATTCCGATTGACATGTTTACATGACGAATTTTTGATCTAATAGGGCGTTCAATCCGATTACTTGTGTCCATGTAAACGTAGCTATTGTCACTTTAAAAAGTGAGGGTACAAAACTTCATTTTATTCCTTAGAAAAGAAAAAATTGATTAATAAATGTTATTAGCTGGCAATTCCACTCTGCACACACCTGCTAACAAAAATCAACTGTGAAAGGAACCCTGGACTGGTCTGCTCTCCCTGTTTGATCATTAAAAACAATAAATGTTAAATCGCTGAATCGCTTTCTAAAGCAGATCTTCTCCCTGTGGGTTCAGTCTTACGCCTTTTCCTCCCACACGCCTCGCCTTCCGGGTCACCGCTGCATCATGGGTCAGCACAAATGGATTTGCTCCATATCCCACATAAATGTAGTCACACGAATCAACCATTCATCACGTCACGCGGTGAAGGCTGACGTCTGGTGAAAATCGATTCATAAAAGCACAAAGAAGACCAAACGCAGCGTTTAGTTTGAAGTTTAGTCCTGTTGTCTGGTAGCACGGGGGTGGGCGCGGGCTGCTGGATCCCTTTCACATCAGTCATCAGCTTGTCAGAGAGAATCAGGAGGGACGGCGGTGGATGCAGGGTGACGTAGATCTGAGGCTGGAAGGCGGATGCTGTTGTGACAGATGTAACGAGTGCTGATGTAAAAATGACAGAATTCATCTGAGCTTTGAATCCACTGATGCAGCATCGGATTGACTTCATCTTGAGGTTGACAAAAACAGGCACTGATGTACAATTTAAACAAGTCTTCTGTGTGAGTCACGAGTCTGAGTCCCCCCCACCGCCGCCTTTGGTTTGACTCAGAAAATAATTCTTTACAATTATGAAGCAACACAGCTCCATAAGTTACATAACAGGAGCTTTTGTTGCGCAGCGGTCCACTAAAACCTATTATGCATGTAATATTTATCACTCTAGAGCCAACATTCATGACAAAAACACATTTTGAATATTTTATTTAGAACATATGCAACACATGTCTGGACTTTTCACAAGATTTACTTCATCTCTTCACATTTTGACAGGTTTTGTCCCTTTAAAGCCTGAAACATAAAATAATAATAAAAATGATCTGCATGCATCACTGCATGGGTGATTATCTTTCAGCTGCAACAAGTTATTTAACCCCAACTGGTGCAATGAGTTGCTTCTCATTTCTTAAACAACCATGTGGAAAGACACATCTGGTGGTCGTGGAAAAGATGTTAGTCTGTGTGAGAAGGGTCACATCATTGACATGCATCAAGCAGAGAAAACATCTAAGGAGATGCAGAAACGACTAAAACTGGGTTCAGAACTGTTCAACGCATTATTAAAAACTGGTGTGATGAGTCCAGATGGACCCTGTTCCAGAGTGATGGGTGCATCAGGGTAAGAAGAGAGGCAGATGAAGTGATGCACCCATCATGCCTAGTGCCTACTGCACAAGCCTGTGGGGGCGGGGCTATGATCTGGGGTTGCTACAGGTGGTCAGGTCTAGGTTCAGCAACAGGATGTGCTCCAAGAATGAGGTCAGCTGACTACCTGAATATCCTGAATGACCAGGTTATTCCATCAATGGATGTGTTCTTCCCTGATGGCACGGCCATATTCCAAGATGACAAGCCAGGATTCATCAGGCTCAGATAGTGAAAGAGTGGCTCAGGGAGCATGAGACATCATTTCCAGACATGGATTGGCCACCACAGAGTCCAGACCTGAACCCCATTGAGAATCTGTGGGATGTGCTGGAGAAGGCTTTGTGCAGCGGTCAGACTCTACCATCATCAATGCAAGATCTTGGTGAAACATTAATGCAACACTGGATGGAAATTAATCTGGTGACATTGCAGAAGCTTATTGAAACAATGCCACAGTCAGTGCGTTTACATGCACATCAGAAAACCGAACTTTTGCCCTAAAAAGACTAACATCGTTTTTTTTAAATGCATGTAAACGCGTTAGTCTGGCTGAAAGTGAATTCTTCTAGTCGGGCTGAAGCACCCAGATAATGCGGTAGTTATCTGACTTCCTTCTGCATGTAAACGGGTCAGCCGAGCTGAACTGACTAGACGCTCGCGTTCCGGAAGTGACGTGGCCCGCAGTAGCGCTCGTCCAATAATATCACCGCCACAACGTAACACGCGTAACAACATCTAACAGCGCAGTACGTACCAATAAGCTGTGCTGCAGTGTTGTTGTCCATTCTTTGCATATCCTGTTTCAATTCTGTCTCATTTACTCCCGCCAGCGTTTGTTTACAAGTTGTGTTGCTACAAGCTAACCGGAAGTGACGCGGCCACAGCAGCGCTCGTCTGATAATATCACTGCCACAAAGTAACACGCGTAATATTTAACAGCGCAGTACGTACCAATAAGCTGTGCTGCAGCGTTGTTGTCCATTCTTTCATCCACGGTGTATTTCCTGTTTCAATTCCGTCTCATTTACTGCCGCCAGCGTTTGTTTACAAGTTGTGTTGCTACAAGCTAACCGGAACAATGCCCGACATGAAAGGGTGCATGTCGCCACCTACTGTACCGGAGTGGAACGAACTCCATTTGAGAGGTCGGTTTTCTAAAGCGCATGTAAACAAGGATAAAGACTCGCAGCTTATTATCATAAGATCGACCAGGATCGACTTAGATGTTGATACTGCCCATGTAAACGCACTGAGTGAATGTGTGCTGTAGTCAAAGCTAAAGGCGGTCCAACTAAATATTAGAGTGTGTGACCTTTTTTTGGTGGTGACTGGCCCTTGCCGATGGAAGATCCTCCACCAGAGCCCAGTAGACATGTAGAGGAAGGTTTCTGCTGAAGGTACAAATCCTGATGCTTCATCTGCATGCTTTAAGGACCCACATGGTTTGTGACAATCGTCTAATGTGTATTTTTGGGTCTGCCTAATGCTAAGACTTAATGAAAGTAATCTGTGCAAAAACAAAGAAAATCTATCTCAAAACAAAGATGAAAGGTAAAAGGGTAGTAACAGGACAGCTGAAGGGAGAAACAAGGGCACAACGGTTCTTTTAAAATCTTAAATAACCCAGAGTCTGATAAACATCCCACCACACACATGCCGACACACACCACAGTCAACAATGATGGGGAGTGCACGACCCAACAGCTGTCTTTTTTATAAGAACCACAATGGGGGAGACAGCACCTGCCTCTCCCTTAGTGCTCCCCATCCTCCCCCACAGGACAGCACAGGGAGGTGGGGGGGCACATGCGTGCCTCCAGTCTCTGCTTGTCTATTCACTTCATTCAGCTGCCTCATCTGCATACTGTTTGACTTGCTGCTTCTAATTTGGGTGCCTTTCTCTTTGAAGGCAGATGTAAGTAAACAATGTCTCCTTTCATCTCCGAGAAGATTAGAAGGGGATGGATTCTAGGTCATTAACCCCCCAGAGGACTAACAAAGGCAAACCTGCAGCATTCCTCCCCACGGCTGAATGTACAGCGTGTGGTTCTGGATGTGAGGCAGCGAAATATTTCTGAATCAGGATCCAGAAGGCTGATGCTTCAGATCTAGTTTAATGTTTGTTACACCATCAGTTCTACGGTAAATGAGCCAAGCAGCTAAAATGGTGCCAACGGAGAGAATTAGCAGCTTGGTTCAAATTCTAGTATTTTATTTGTCATTTTCTCTTTTAAAATTCAGAACTTGTTGCCTGTGGAACCAAACAGCAGGGTGATATCTTCCAGATGGCAGGAGATGAAACAGCTTGTGGGCTGGGTGGGAAGACTGAGGTCCTTTTTACTGCCTCTCTCCATGAAAATAGACTCTAAGGAGGGCGAGACCCCGATGACTCCCTCGTCCATCCTCACCACACAGTGAGAAACAAAACTTTAAAAAAAATGTATTCCTAAAAGTAGCATGTGTTTGGGGAAAGCATGACTCCTGAAGAATTTTTTGGCAAAAATAAAAATGGATAGTGTAGAAATGAGGCCTTGATGATGCTCTGTGTTTTAGACATAAAGGAGTGTTTTCTGTTAAAGCCACACTCCTGAACTTGGCGGATATATGCTCTCTGTCGCCCTCTAGAGGCTTGCTGTGTAACGTCACTGTCGTAACATTAAATCTCTCTCTGGGGCATAAGAGGCATGTTTACATTCCTAATGTCAGACAAAGCAACGAAAACAAACTTTTCCACCTCCACACTTTGAATAAATAGTTTTATCAGGACTGTATAACAACTTTATGCCCGACCAAACACAATAACCCTGGTGAAATCATTTATTACTTACCTAGCCATTAGCAGCACGGCTAGGTTAGAGTTCGTAGTTCATGCTGTTCTTTCTAAAAGAGCTCTCCAGCGAGGAAAAGACGGCCCAATAATAACTCTGGTCTTTGCTCTTGTTCTATCACGTTCTCCTTTTCTTTTCCTAGATTCCTCTGATAAGGGATTTCTAGCTTTCTTTGGTGAATCTGCCGCTGCTACAGCGAGTCTACGTTATACAATTATGGCAAGCCAAAGGGATCAAAAATATTCTAAACTCGCATATGTCCGCCAAAACGCTCGTTCAAGACGCAAGTTTTGGCAGACATAATGCTCGCTTTTAGAACACTCGAGTTTTTTCCCCCTTTGGCATCATAACGCGCATTCAAGACGCGCATTTTGGCGGACATGCGGTGAAGGGTATTACTGCAGAGACACCAGTTTGAGGCCAACGCCACTTTCAGGCTTCTACTGTTTTTGAGACAGCGCCGCACCCCGGACTAGTTTCATAGCAATAGCATAGCAATCCAAGATATTAACCCTTTATAGGGCAAGCGCAGTTAAACATCTGTCCATTAGAGGTCGCTTTCTTGAAAAGGGTAGAAGCCTGAAAGTGGCGTCGGCCTGAAAGTGGCGTCGGCCTGAAAGTGGCATCTCCGGGTCTGCAGCGTTATTCTATTGGACATAACGCGTGTTTAGAACGCATGTTTTTCTTATCCCTTTGGCTTGCCATATGCGGCCGTAAAGCAACACCCAGTCAGTACTTCCGGTAGCGACCCGGAGCTCAAAAACTGTATAGTGCAGTAAACAGACGTGGGACCCCCCAACACTATCACAGGTACAAAAATGAACATAATAGATCATAGTATGACGCCAAAACTTTACAAAAGAGCATAATTTTAAGGTGTAAAAGTTGCGGAATGTTGCTTTAACGAG
Source organism: Aphyosemion australe (assembly GCA_006937985.1). Classification (NCBI taxonomy): domain Eukaryota; kingdom Metazoa; phylum Chordata; class Actinopteri; order Cyprinodontiformes; family Nothobranchiidae; genus Aphyosemion; species Aphyosemion australe. Next base: position 1,033,788 of record SSNS01000162.1, on the reverse strand, counting down.
ACTGGGGTGCTCGTATCAAACTATCATACAGGTGCTGGCCATAAAATTAGAATATCATGACAAAGTTGATTTATTTCAGGAATTTCATTCAAAAAGTGAAACTTGTATATTACATTCATTCATTACACACAGACTGATATATTTCGCATGTTTATTCCTTTTAATGTTGATTATAACTGACAACTAATGAAAATATCAATATCAGTATCTCAGAATATTAGAATAAGACCAATGCAAAAAAAGGAATTTTAGAAATGTTGACCAACTGAAACGTCTGAACATGAAAGGTATGAGTGTCCTGGATTACTGCAGCAATGCGGCGTGGCATGGAGTCCATCAGTCTGTGGCACTGCTCAGGTGTTATGAACCCATGTTCTGTGTTCTGCTGATGAGAAAAAACGAGCTGTGTCTCTAATGAACTGTTGATGAGTTCCTCATCAGATCTTCACTGAACACAATAGAAAGAAAACCTCTCGGAGGCATTTACACATTTTACTGTTGCTGCAAAAACTGTTGAAATTGTTTTAACAGCTTAAATATAAAAGTCTGTTTGTTCTGCAGCATGATGGCATTTTCTATTTCTTGCTTCTATCTTGTCCCCTCTTCCCAGTTTGTTTGATTCTTCCCTTCCTGATAGGGTTGGATCTCAGATTCTCACTTGTGACCCTTAACAGTAAATCTGACCTGCTCTGCTCCACACTTTCAGTTCACTCCAGTGGTCCAGCCCGAAGTTCAGAGGAGACAATTGTTGGTTTTCGCACTGTTGGCTTTTGAACACATGTTTCTAGATGAAGAGTTCATTTTCAAATACAGATGAAAACAGTCAATTTCCGATCAAAATCAACAAATTTTATTTTGATTAATGTCCCCTGAATCAAATAATAAAAAGATGCATCTTTTAAAAGCGTCTAAAAACAAAGATATCTGTTTTTGCTCATTAAATCTTCACATTTTAATACTTAAAAAGTGTTTTTCCCTCCTATGAAGTTTGAACTCATGGGTGGTCATCTGCCTCACTGGGCTGAGGGTTGAGAAGACAAACACAGAAGAGGAATACATACTGCTATTAACTGAGATCAGTGCATCAGGTCCTCTACTCTAGACTATAGCAGCATAACTAAAGGGACGAGCCAAGATGACCCAATCTAACATATGAGAGAGGAGCCTCCCATTCTTACAGAATCTCTAGGAACCAAGCCTGCAGTCTGAGAGCAAATTCCTCAGCTGGGAACATTTGGAACAGGATGTTGAACATTTTCATAATAAATAGCTGCAACATAAATGCATGGAGTTGTTTTCTGCATCCCTTCAATTGAAATGATGTGAAATGAAACTAGAGGATACAACCTGGTCCAGAATTACACAAATGATCTCATATGAACCTGCTATTGGTACGGAGGCAGATCCAGTGTCACACGCCTCCACAGAGCGTGTGCTGACAGGTCAGAGACACGACTCGGTTCTGACCCGAAGGGGCCCGCCTGTCACAGCTTTTAAAAGTTATTCAGTCAAACTAGATTTGCGCTGCAGTTTCAGCACAAAGGCTTTTCTCTGAGATCTGCTGTGTGACACTCAAAGATGATCTCTTCTGATTATCCATGAAAGCCCCAAAAACACACAAAGACCAACATCTGCTCTGCTCCTGAAGGTCACAAACCAGGGAAATCCCCCCAAACGCTTGGTGTGATCCTCAAATGACTCTAGGGGCTAAGCCAACCACAAAGAAGCTCCGTGTGTTTGAAGCAGAGCAGACATTGATGATGAAGGTGAGCAAATCTATGAGCTTCACAACACAAGATCAAGGTTTTAAGCAGAACTGCAAAGACAAGTAGAGGTGATTCAAACGATGATGGAGGTAGAAATCCTGCTTAATGAGCTGCTGGCTTATGACTTAGGACTTAACAACAATGAGTTTTCCAGAAAGATCAGATTTGAACCCTGAGGCTTCTTTGCTGAACGTTTAAAAAAACCTGCATAAGAATCCAACAGGAGATGTTAGGTGGTCCATCCAGTCACACCTAATCTCAGCAGAATACAACATGTTCCAAAAACTGCTGCTTTTTGTGCATTAAGTGCAAATTGAGTGTGAAAATGGTTGTCTTCAGTATCTTTCAGCCTTTTCCAGTTCTCCTTCAGGTTGACATGCATTATTAAAAGCTGCATCTCTGTGAGAGAGAGCACCAGCGTTGTGTCGAATGAATAAATTGTAGCGGCAAATAGCATGTGAGTGAGAACTGGGTCAGAGCGACTCAGTATGACTCAGCATCGGCGCTCATCTCTCCATTTTCCTCTTCCCTCGCTAAACTCCTCCTCACCTCCAAACTCTGTGTCCATTAAAACTTCCTCTTCCTATATTTAGATGCTCTCACCCTGCTGCAGAGCTCCAGATGATCCAGGAGCAAAAAGCTGGAGTTGATATGATTGATCAGACTTTGCCCTGTTCTTGCATTTTTCGCCCACACAGAAAATTTGATTCTTCCATTCAAGTGCTTGGAGGCAGGAATCACACATGTGATCAATGCAAAGAGCTTTCTGATCATTTCCTGAGCCAATCAGGTCTGCATGAGGATCTGTAACCTCTGCAGTGAATGTGCACCTTTGGAGGAATTTAGTAGAAACGTAAATGGGTAAATGGATTTCTTTTGTCTGTTTTCAATGACCCTGGATTGCATAGTGACCTGTTGTTTTTTAATAACACCCCAGAAGTCATGGAGGCAACTAAACACAGGGAGGAGGTGGTGGGGCCTTTGCAAAGAGCATGGGGGGTGCTTTAATTGCTTTTCTTCACTGAGAGGGAGGTACTGATTGACTTACAAAAAGGACGACACATGCTGCAGGGAGGTTAGTGTTTATAAATGCATATGGCATGTGTTTATTCAGAGTGTGTATTAGTGTGTTTCTAGGTGGGTATTACTAGGTGTGTATGTGTGTGTCAGTGTAAATTAGTGTGTGTCGGAGTGTCTGTATCTAATAGTGTTTATCAGTGTGTGTGCGTGCGTGCGTGCATGTGTGTGTGACAGGAACATCTGGCACGGGCCAGATGGAGTGTGTGAAGGCACGAGCTGCATTCTTCCTCCTCTTCTTGAGTCTTCTGCTCCACTACTCCAGGAAAAAGAGGGCCAGCTGAGGGCCCGACAGATGTGTCAGTTTAACACCAGAGGCCCCTAAAGGAGACTAAAGGAGGTGGGAGAAGGCGGAGGTACTGTCTGACCAGCTTGTGTGACCTCTGACCTCAGCTGTTGTCTAACACACTTTCAAAGTCAGCAGGGATTTGCAAATTTGGCTAAAGTGGACACAATAGAGCCGAGCAGTCATTCACTGACAGGCTACACTTTTTCAGCCAATCAGAGGGCTGCAAGAATGAGGGTCAGCCTCAAAAGGTCGAGCAATAAATTAGAATTCAATAAAAAAAAATAAAATAAAAATAAAAAACACAAGATTTGAGAAAAAAATTGAAGTTTTTTTTCCTCAGGAATTAAACATTAACATTACTATGTTTTTACATTAGATTCTTATTTTAGATTGTAAAAAATTCAAAAGATTTCAGTGTGAGGTGGTCACATTCCATTTCTTGCACAGTCAGTTTGCAGATCTGTATTTCACAGCTGACCGTAGCACATTCAGCTAAAGCAGTTCAGGAGCATAGGTGGGGTTAGCTCACGGTTCCTTCACAATCCTTTCTTTGCATAGATAATAAACCTCAATATAGAGACAATCAGAATCAGCATTTTGTTCGTCCAGTAGTCGGTCAAATGACATTAAACATATCATTGGCAAATGGCCTGTATTTATATAGACCCCTTGACACGTGACGTCACACGCCCACGACCTCACTCCCCAGCTTAAGGCCAGAGGGCAAGAAGACGGCACACCACCGTTGACCACCCATGTTATCTGTCAGTTGTCAATAAACTGAGCTAAATAGCGGCAAAATAAAATCTATCAGCATGGTTCTATTTTATGCTTTTTTGTTCTATTTTATTTTTTATCGTTTTACTTTTTATTGTACAGCACTTTGGTACAGTTTTCTGTTTTTTATTAGTGCTTTATAAATAAATTGGATTGGATTGGTTAACACACATAGTGCTGTAGGCTGGCTGCACAAATAGACAAAAGAACAGTAACATAAAATTTGACAGGTTTCCAGCTGATAAAATTTGCAGCAGGCAATGGTTAACAGCCATGAAAAGAGTTCTAGTGGGTAAACCACCCACATGTGGGGCAGACAAACTCTAAAATATCTGCCCTACAAGTTAGAGCCGTCTAATGACTTATATGTTTTTTTATATAATTATGCACGGCTGCAGGGCACGAGTAGCTGAGGGAGAAGCAAGGGCCAAGCGGCGGCAGCAGCGAGGAGAACTGTGCTGCAGATCAGTCCTGAGGAATAAATGTGTGTCATGTGTAGTTCTGTGTGACCCGCGATAACGTTCTTGTTACAATAATGACACAAAATGTGTTGTGTAATTGGAGCGGGTAGCCTCTAATGTCGTTCGTTTGTGTTTTTGTTTACGCTGCTCATCAAAATAAACTGAGAATCTGTTTTTCTCCAAAGATTAACGGTGTCACGGCGATCATCCAGCATTAACCTGCAAAAGAGAGATCCGGTTACACCTTTGTTGCTTCAGCTGTATGAAGTCCAGGCGGCCGGTTCTGAGGACTCGTTGTTCCCACAGCTTGTTAGCTATTTCAAACTGAACTGGAAGCTTTGTGCTAAACACTGTTAGATAATATCTTCAGGAAAGGCTCTACACAAGGTTTGGGAGTGTGTTTAGGGTTAGGGAATTTTTGTCTGTTCTTCCTGATCTTGCAAATTGTGATGTTAATATTAATATTGCATTTCCGTAAAGTATTGACAACATGGTGTACCTCAAAGGTACAAGTACTGGCACCTGCTTATGAGCCACCTGAACTTTAATATAACATGGTTTTAAACACAGCTGTAGTTAGAAGAAAATTAGCTCTCAGATTGTGCGACTCACCCCCAGCACATCTGTTTGTAGGTGGGAGAGGACTGTGTGTGTGTGTGTCTGATGTCATGTGCTGCTCGGCTGTGTGTGTCAACCTCTTGCTGTGCTCACTCCAACCTTTGTTTACCATAAACACAAGAGACAGATGCTGTGGGCTCTGTCTCTGTCGCAGGTTGTTCTGTTTAGCTCCAGCGAGCCGAGGCACAAAGGGACATTGAGGACATCACCTTCAAATACATCCTATACTCTGTGTGTGTGCGTGCGTGCGTGCGTGCGTGTGTGTGTGTGTGCCTGTGTTTACTTTACTTTTTTTTCTCTGCATGTTGGTCTAGCCACACTTTTAGGAGCCTCAGAAGATCTGCCATTGACCTGAGCAGTAATGTTGTCTTGCCAATCACAGCACTCTATCGGTTTGGTGGACAGGATGATGCGATGGAGCAGAAAAACAAAGATGGTGGAGGCTCATTTGAAACGGCTTTGGAATCAACTTTGGACTATTTAGCCCTTTTTATAAGACACACCGTGCAGGCAAATTAGCGTAATATTGCGGCTTTGCCGGTCTTATAAACGCACATTAAGCATTGACGCAATAGAGGGTAGTGTCATGATCACGTGATGAATTAATGCCGAGCTCCGGCCTGGAACTACATTGAAAATGAAAGTAAACACGGGCATACGTTTTGTTTTGTAAACAGAACCAGCTGAGATGATAAACTGGAGCGATGCAGCTCGCCGGGAGCTTCTCTCCATTAGCGCTGCAGCTCAGATCATCTGACAGCTCACAGGGATTGTGGAGGACACACACCTGGAGCTGCTTGTGAAAAAAACTTAACAAGCGCAGCTTTGATAGCAATAAAAAGCAAGTTATGTCCAAGATAAACGGAATTCCATGACAGTGCAGAGACCACCCCCATACCTCCTTTATGCCGCCATCACGTCATCTTTTATAAAAGGACACAATTGCGCCACATTACTACCATGGTCTGAGCTCTTATAAACGACCTTAGGCTCCCAGATGCCGCCTCGGCGTTGCGGCAAATTGGCGGCATTGTTTTATAAAAGAGGCTTTTGTTAAATCCATGGCACAGACCAAATGGGATCAGAAAATAACTTTTATTGCTCCATAGACTCCTATTCATTTTAATGGTCCGGAAGTAGATGGACGTGACTTAGACTTCCTATTGTCAACAGAAAATCAGCGGTTTGTAGTTTTTAAGATATTCTTTGTTCTGTAAAACAAAAATAAACAATAAAGGATGTACAAGAATCCACATTTAGGTCTTCAGGAAGAAAGAGAGAGAAGAAAGCAATAAAAGGGACACAAAAACACAACAGAACCAAAACATCACTGCACCAACAACATGAGGATAAATAACAGTAACAATTGTTGCTAAAAAGCACATGGTAATAATTTATAGTTGATTTAGTGCCAACCACAGCCTTAGGTTATGTGTCAAAAACACCTGAGTCCATACATGTGAGCACCTGTGTGTACACGCGTTTGTGTATGTCAGGTTTCTCTAGGAGTGTCCAATAGTGAGTGTGAGGGGCCACAGACCTGCCCCCGAAGACCCGCAGAAGATGGAGGAGATCCAACCCCCAGACATTCAGAGGTCCCCCCAGAGCATGGAGACCGCCGACGCTGGAGCAGCCACCTGCCCCCCATCCCCGAGAGCTGCAGAGGATCACCCCAGAGGAGCCAACCAGCAGCCGTGTCAGAGGGTGCTGGGTAATGATGAGGCCAAATCGGGTGGCTGTGGAGAGAGCTTTGTTTATTTAACCTCCAAATGTGGCAATATGTTGAAGCAACAGTAGTTATACATGCTGTACGTGCACCAGCAGTGTGCAATCAGTTTTTGGCACACTATATCCATGACTGTGATTGGTTGAATGATGATGCTTGATACGCTACAACAAAGATATTTTGTGAACGAGATGGATTCCCCTCCATTCAATGAAAATCTCTAAGAAAGACTGAGGGAAACACACACACACACACACACACACACACACACACACACACACACACACACCACCACCACCTCTAATAAAATAAAAATAAATAAATAAATAACAGTTTGGATCTTTACAATATATATTTATAAATGTATAGTTGGAGATCTCCATGAGATAAATGCAAAGCCAGTAGGGTGTCCCGTTCTGAGGCTGAAGTGGGTGGTAACAGACTTTAGCACAATGCAGTTAATTACTGCTGCAAGAGAAAAAATAACTACCAAATGTCTGCTCTACTCTTTACTGTTGTGTAACACCAGTTTCACAGACTTATCTGTACTGTGCTACAACACTGCATTGTAGTCTGCTGACATATTCACTCTGCTGTAAGTGAATTAAATCGTCACACATTTTTGCAACTATATCTAAAATATGTTTGCTTTGCTGCTTTCTCCTGGGTTCAGGCTGACAAGGAAGCAGAGTGAGACATGAAGTTCCATCTGTCTTGTTTGCTGCATTTAAGTCTGTGTGAGCCGTTGCCTTCACAAGCCCTGGTAGCTTGTCATTTTCAGCCACCGTGCTCTACTGGGAGTAATCACAGAGCTGCTCAGGTAATTATCCTCTAAGTGTGCAGGGACTAAATTAGCCAACATACTAAAGTCACTATTCTAGTGAATCTTCCTTGATGACGGCATCTTCAAATATTATTCAAGACATTTTTATACTTTCTTGTCTTCTTACTCTGACGAGGTAGTTGAAGAGATTATTGTGTCATACATGAGATGTGACAAGGATGTGTGTGCATCTCAGAGGAAGACACAGTAACATAAATCACTTTGAGTCGAGTCGTAAACGTCTTAGAGTATATATATATACTTATATGTGTGTGTGTGTGTGTTATGTTCATAATTGTTTGGCATGCTTTGTTTTGTGTTTTGAATGTTCTCTTTCGTTGTGGAGCTCACCAAAGACACTTGAATTAGTTGCACTGGCAGTAAATTGAGCAGGTGGAAAGCCATTATTTTCCCACATACAGAGGAGGAGCACCCACAGGTGGAACAGAGGATATAAGGAACTGAGAGGAAGGGAAGAGGAGGAGAGACTGGTCGGAGACACTACCAGACGCACGCATGCACACATGCTCCCCCGACACAGAATCCTGTGAAGCAGAGGTCCGAGTCAAGAGGAGCGCATTCCTGGGAGGTGGACAGACTGCACAGCACAGATTATCAGGGCGGAGATTTTCTTCTGCCCGCACCTGAGGGCATTTTATTGAATTTTGCCCGGGAGGTGACGCCGCGATCTTTAAAGGTTAAAAACTAAATGAAAACAAAGTGCACTAATCCTGACCAATGTGTCAAAAGACATGCAGGCCTGAGAAATGAAACAAAGAGATTCATGGGGTTTCTGTAGCCTATAAAATGACATTTCTCCTGCGGGACCAGAGAGGACACAAAATCAATGCATCTCTTTTATTGTGCGGGAATAATTTCTCCGAGTTTTGCGGGTGTGGGCGGTGATGGTCAGAAATTCAGTGGGAGCGGGCGGGATGAAGAAAACAGTCCCGCGCAGGGCTCATAACTGCTGAAATGTCTCCTCAGCCTTCATTAGTGTCTACAGGAGCGGTTCATCACTAAATCAAACAAATCAGGTGTGGTCATGATCTAAACATGCAGGAAACATGCTGGAAGCAGACTGCAGCTCCAGGCACATCAGCTCCACTTTACTAAGTCCAACAGGGAGCGGCCCGCCACTCTGAAAGTTGCAAGTGCGGTATTCTGGCCACAGAGGGCGGTGGGGGTCTGAGTGACATTTCATTAACCCTGTAAAGGGTCAATTCAGCACATACTGGCTCAAGAAAATGATTTAAAAATAGGAAAAAGTTGCATAGCATGGCTTAAAGACCAATAAATGTGGCCTTTTATAGGGGTGCTTTGAGACACGCCTTTGATTTTAATACAGCAAACAATGTCATCTGGTGACACCAGGAACCAGCTCTTCAGGAGGACAGGCATCCAATGCCAAGGTTGCTTCATCACTTCTTCCAAATACTCCTCTTTCCTTGCTCTCCAGGCTCAATACCAAATCCATTTTAATGAGCCATGCAGGCCCAGACATGTCTGAAATCCCAAGAAAAATTCCAGACATAGAAAATCCCTGGAGGTGGGACCCGTCTCACCCACAATAACAAGTTAGAGGTGATCATTCAGCTGCTTTTCAGGGATGATGGTTTTCATCTGCTGTCTTCCACTAAGCATCTTTTAGTAGCTGATAAGCAACAAAGAAGTAAATAGTGATGTTTCAAAATCACATATAAAGTCTCCTCCAGCTCCATCTGTGGATTCCTGCAGATGGTCTGCAGATCTCCTGTCAGCTGAGTGTTCAACATCACCATCCAAAAGAGGTCCTCCATCTCTGTTCAACTTAAAGGTTAGTCCAGCTCCTCACAGGGAATCCCCTTCCTCTGCAGGAAAAGACAAATCAAAACAAAAGCATGTTTCTGCAAAAAGAGGAGTTTGGATCCATCAGTAGTTTTGTCACATCCACTCCCGGAGCCTCCCTCCGGACTCCATCTCCCGTCAGGCCACGCGCCTCCGGCGCCCTCCGCCGTCACCGACGTCATCCATAAAGGACCATGAAGGACTCTCTCAGACGCTCTCAGTCATCAAGGATTTCTACGTCTGATATCGGACTGTTTCTCACTCCCTTTTCGAGCTTACGCTCTTTCTTCAAGCCCGCCGGCTTTCCGGACTCGAGGACGTTCCCCCGAGCCGTCTCGCTCCCTCCGGAGCTCACGTCCCGCTTCCGTTAGAAGCGCACCTCACCTCCCGAACTCTCCGAGCCCTCCGGCTCACCGGATTGGTGGATTTTAACCTCTGGACTTGTGGAAGTTATTCCGGACTTTTGGTTTATCTTCCCCGAGCCGCTTCGCTCCCTCCGGAGCTCAACTCCCACTCCCGCTCGGAGCGCCTCTCCATCCTCGTCGACGGCCGACGCCAACGGCTGCTCCCCCACCAGCTGGGGTAAGTCACAACTCGTGACAGGATGACTGAGCCTTTTGACCCAGCGGAGGTCGCTCGCCTCCGCGCCGAGGTCTCTAATCTCCACGGACTAATAGACCGCCTGAACACCAAGGTGGAAAGCATGTCCAACATGCTTATGCAGCTGTCTGCCTCCTTCACCGCCCTCCAGAGAGAGTGGCGCGGCGGTCCGGAGGAACTGCATTTCGGCACCCCCGACCGCTGGAATGGCGTGGATGGCAGCCCGGACGGCCTACTTGCTACACTGGACATGTTGTTCGAATGTCAGCCGTCAAAATACGCCTCTTCCCGGGCCAAGGTCGCTCACCTGGTCTCGCTGCTGTCCGGACGGGCCCTGGAGTGGGCAGCTGCACTCTACCACAACAAGGCCCCTGTCTGCCAGGACTACTCCACCTTCGTGAAGGAGCTTCGAAAGACCTTTGCTCCTCCGAGCAGTGACATCGGCGCTGAAGCCCAACTACTCCGCCTGCGTCAGGGCAGACGCTCGGTGCGGGACTACGTGTCAGAGTTCCGGACGTTGGCAGCCAAGGTGGTGTGGGACGATCCAGCCCTCAGGTCAGTGTTTAAAGAGGGTCTGGCCGACTATATACGGGCCGAGTTGGTGGGGCGCCAGCTGCCAACAACGCTGGATGGAATGGCTGAGTTGGCGCTGCAGGTGGATCAACGAGTTTTCTCCTGCCCGTGGACCGCGGGTCATGACACCCCCCATCGTTCCGCCACGCCACCATCGCCTTTTCCCGGAGCCACCGGGGAGGAACCCATGCAGCTGGGCAACTTACCCCCCGCAGAGAAGGCGCAACGCCGGAAGGAAGGCCTGTGTCCCTACTGCGGATTTGCCGGTCACTGACTTCCTCAGTGCCCAGTCAGGCCGGGAAAAGACCAGGCCAGGTGATCGTTGGGGGAATAGCGCCTGGCCCTGTTCCCGAACCCCCGCCAGACGGCCGGCTTCTGCTGTCCGTGACCCTACATCTCCCATGCGGACCTTTGGAGACCAAAGTGCTGCTGGACTCAGGCGCCTCCGAGAACTTTATGGACTGTGGCCTGGCCTCCCAACTCCGCCTCCACCGGATCAAACTGGACCGGACTGTTCCCGTCACCTCCGTTGACGGTCGACCACTGGATCCATTCCCCATCCAACACAGTACCTCCCCGCTTCGCATGAGCCTGGGGGATCATCAGGAGACCATCCGCTTTCTCCTGATAATGACCCCGGCCACTCCGCTTATTCTGGGCCTGCCCTGGCTGTCCCTACATGACCCCAACATCTCTTGGTCCACCGGCCGCCTCCTGGGCTGGGGCCCTAACTGCACTTTTCACCGACCCCTGCCGGGGGCCCTCCCCGACGGCCACGAAAGCTCTGCCCTCGCAGCTGTGCCCCCGCCATATAGGGACTTGGCGGCCGTCTTTGACCGACAACGGGCCGGTGCCTTACCCCCTCGACGGCCTTACGACATGGAGATCCGCCTCCAACCCGGGGCTGTTCCCCCCCGAGGCCGCCTGTTCTCCCTGTCACCTGCCGAGGATCGGGCAATGGAGGAGTACATCACCGAGAACCTACGCCAGGGTCTGATCCGCCCTTCCACATCACCCGGAGCAGCCAGCTTCTTCTTCGTAAAGAAGAAAGATGGAGGTCTGCGGCCCTGCATTGATTATCGCGGCCTGAACCAGGTCACCATCAAGGATCGGCACCCTTTGCCTCTAATTGACACCGCTCTGAACTCCCTCACCCATGCCACTGTTTTTACGAAATTAGACCTCCGGAACGCCTACCATCTGGTCCGGATAAAGGAGGGGGAGGAGTGGAAGACCGCCTTCATCACGCCCACCGGCCATTGGGAATATCTGGTCATGCCTTTTGGACTGTGTAACAGCACAGCGGTGTTCCAACGGCTGATCAACGACGTCCTACGGGACATGCTGGGGCGCTGGGCTTTTGCATATCTGGATGATATCCTCATCTACTCCTCCACCCTGGAGGAACAGCATCACCACGTCCAAGCGGTCCTTACCCGGCTCTTGGAGAACGGACTCTTTTGCAAGCTGGAAAAATGCTCCTTCCACCAATCCACCATCTCCTTCCTGGAATTTACCATCACCCACGGTGGTCTCTCAATGGATTCTCAGAAGGTTGAGGCCGTTTCCAAGTGGCCGCTTCCGTCTACCCTGAAACAGTTGCAGAGCTTTCTGGGGTTCGCCAATTTCTATCGGCGCTTCATCAAGGGTTACAGCACCATCGCTGCCCCTCTCACCGACCTCACAAAGGCCCAACACCAGGCTCGTCCATTCTCCCTCACACCAGCAGCCATGAAGGCTTTCAGTCACCTGGTTCACCTCTTCACCTCCGCACCTATCCTCCTCCGCCCAGACCCAAGAAAGGCCTTCACGGTCGAAGTCGACGCATCCGACGTGGGCGTTGGCGCCGTTTTATTCCAGCTGGGTCCAGACAACAAACTCCACCCGTGCTGCTTCTTCTCACGAAAGTTCTCCCCTATCGAACAAAGATATGGCGTGGGCGACAGAGAACTGTTGGCCATAAAGTGGGCCCTCGAAGAATGGAGACACTGGCTGTTGGGAGTCGCGGTCCCTTTTACCATCTGGACCGACCACCAGAACCTGGTCCACATTCGATCGGCCAAACAGCTCAATCCCCGCCAGGCCCGCTGGGCTCTCTTCTTCGAGCCTTTCCACTTTCTGCTGACGTACCGGCCTGGCACCAAGAACACCAAGGCAGACTCTCTGTCTCGACAGTTCACTCGCCAGCCACAACCGAGCACGCCCGCACCGACCTTGCCAGCAGAACGGATCCTGGCACCCCTCCACTGGCCACTGGAGACGTCCATCCGTCAAGCACTCCTCACCCATCCAGCACCGCCTGGGGCTCCGGACCGTCGCCTCTACGTACCACCACCGTGCCGCCAGGATGCACTCTCCTGGGGCCACTCATCCAAATGTCACCCCGGTGCCGCCCGCACCTTGCAACACCTGCGACGCTCCCTCTGGTGGCCCACCATGGAGAGGGATGTAAAGGAATACACGGCCCCCTGTGAGACATGCGCCCGCAACAAGACCTCCACACAACCTCCAGTCGGTGCGCTCGCCCCTCTCCCGGTTCCCCGGAGGCCCTGGACGCACCTAGGTCTGGACTTTGTCACTGGCCTGCCGGTGGTAGACGGCCTTAACACTATCCTGACCATCACAGACCGGTTCTCCAAGGCAGTCCATCTGGTGGCCCTGTCTGGCCTGCCCACGGCAAAGGAAACGGCAGACCTCCTTCTGCAGCACGCCGTTCGCCTCCATGGATTCCCTCACGATGTGGTCTCGGATCGAGGGCCCCAGTTCACCGCTCGATTCTGGAAGGCTTTCTGCCGCCTCGTGGGAGCCACGGCCAGCCTCTCATCAGGCTATCACCCGCAGACCAACGGTCAGACTGAACGGGCGAATCAACAACTGGGCCGTTTCCTCCGCTGCTTCATCTCCAGCCAGCCCTCACACTGGCCCCGTTTCCTTCTCTGGGCGGAGCTGTCCCACAACCTTCATGTGTCTTCCGCCACTGGCCTCTCTCCCTTCGAGACCTGCTATGGCTACCAACCCCTCATTCTCGAACACCCACCGGATGACACCGACGTGCCCGCCGCACAGACATTCGTCCGCCACTGCCGGGCCGCCTGGATCAGGGCGCGTGCCGCCATTCGACGGGCCAACGACCGATACCGCACCCAACATGGCCGCCGCCACCGCCCCGGTCCCACCTATCATCCCGGGGACAAGGTCTGGCTTTCCACGGCCAATCTCCGGCTGCGGGACGCCCCCCGGAAGTTGGCCCCCAAGTTCCTGGGCCCCTACGAGGTGACTCGCCGGATCGGGCCTCTTGCCTACCGGTTACGGCTCCCCGCCTCGCTCCGGATCCACCCGGTCTTCCACACCAGCCAGTTGAAGCCCGTCGTGACCTCCTCACTGGCCCCACCCGCTCCTCGGCCCCCGCCTCCTCGCTTCATTGACGGTGACCCAATCTACACCGTGCGCCGGATCCTGGATGCTCGCCGCAGGGGTCGTGGATGGCAGTACTTGGTCGATTGGGCTGGTTACGGCCCTGAAGAATGCTCTTGGGAGCCCACTAGTGCCATTCTGGACCCGTCCCTCATCTCCGACTTCCACGCCCGGCGTTCAGGTCCGTCAGGTGCCGTCCCTGGAGGGGGGGGTCCTGTCACATCCACTCCCGGAGCCTCCCTCCGGACTCCATCTCCCGTCAGGCCACGCGCCTCCGGCGCCCTCCTCCGTCACCGACGTCATCCATAAAAGCCGGAAGGACTCTCTCAGACGCTCTCAGTCATCAAGGATTTCTACGTCTGATATCGGACTGTTTCTCACTCCCTTTTCGAGCTTACACTCTTTCTTCAAGCCCGCCGGCTTTCCGGACTCGAGGACGTTCCCCCGAGCCGTCTCGCTCCCTCCGGAGCTCACCTCCCGCTTCCGTTAGAAGCGCACCTCACCTCCCGAACTCTCCGAGCCCTCCGGCTCACCGGATTGGTGGATTTTAACCTCTGGACTTGTGGAAGTTATTCCGGACTTTTGGTTTATCTTCCCCGAGCCGCTTCGCTCCCGGAGCTCAACTCCCGCTCCCGCTCGGAGCGCCTCTCCATCCTCGTCGACGGCCGACGCCAACGGCTGCTCCCCCACCAGCTGGGGTAAGTCACAGCTCGTGACAAGTTTAATCAGTTATTCAATATTAAGTTGATTTGATCAGAATTATCTTCTGCCCTTTCTGACACAGCTTTTCCCAACCAAAAGGGTTTTTATACTCTGCCGCTGCTGTTGGTCACTCTTTCGAACTTTTCTCTGCTAACTTTCTCCTTTCCGCCTTGCTTTTGTCTGTGGTCTTCTTCTGTAGTGTCCCGGCTACCATCTCGTATGATCGCCAGACTCTTTTATCCCTCGGATCGTCCGTGATCACCCAAGATGTGGCATGGATTCATCTTGTTTTTGTTCGCGGGGCGTTAGACCCGACCCAAACGCTCGATCCGGGCCAAGCACCTCTAGCGATGTTTTTCCAATCCTGGTGAAAACCTAGAGGATAAGGGGGAAACAAGCAGGAGTCCAGGTGAGAATAAGACTTCTCTCAAAGCGTGGTTTTGCTAGTAAACATCAACATGATCTTCTAGTTACGTCTCCTTTGTTTGTGGACATGAACTCTGATCCCGCTTTCCCATCCACGTTACCTCAGGTCTGTTTATCCTCATTCTTCAGTGGTTTCTCTCCTGTCCTCTCCATGAGTGGACTTTATAAACACCGCAGATCAAACCCTGCTAACTCACATCAACTAACTCCAGCTGTTTCTGTAGTTTCTGATTTTTTCCTGCTTAATGATCTAATTCTCACTAAAAACCTGGATTTTCTATTTTTGACGGAAGTTTGGCAGCAAGCATCTGATTTTTCTGGTCTGATTGAACTCTGCCTGAGTGGTTTTTCTTTAGCCAGCCTCAGGGTTCTGGTCGAGGTGGAGGGCTAGCTAGTGTCTTTAGCTAGTGTATGGTCCAAACAGTTGTTTCCTCCAGGAGTTTAGTGACTTTTTATCCTCCACTGTGAAGCTGTCCAGACAGGTGGTTGTTGGTGATTTTAACATTCACATTGATGATGACTGATCACTTTGCCAGGAGCTTTTCCAGCCTCATGGACTCTTTCACTTTCACTCAGCATGTTTCTGGCCCCACACACACCAGAGGGAATATTCTGGACCTTGTTTTTACCCTGGGTTTAAATATTGACAGTGTTTGTCTTGAGGACATTTATATTTCAGATCATCATTGCATTTTCTTCAACTTGTCAGTTTCTGCGTCCCCACCTCCTGCTCGTCGTTTGCTAGTTCCCGTTTTCTTAATGATAGCACAGCTAGCAAATTTTCTGCTGCTTTCAATCTACCTTTACCCTCTGATACTGACCCTGATTCATTAACTACTCACTTTAACAAGCACTGCCTCTCCATTCTGGACAACATCTGTCCTGTCAGAACCAGATCAGTTCCTGCAGTGAACCCTACTCCCTGGTTTAATGACAGCATTTGCAGCCTTAAAGGCCCTATCAGTGATATTCATAGAAATCATGGTAAAAACTGCGACTCTTTAGCGCCATGCAGTTTCGAGTAAGTATTGCAGCTACGGTGGCCCACTCAAAAAGGCAACAACTCCAGCATTCACTCCAGCTATCTGGTTCGTTTTTTTATAAAAAAGCATGAGATTGATTTATTTCCAGTCTCTGTAGCCTAACCCACACAAAGCATATAACTACTCAAGCAGGTAAAAAACATTTTTTAATGAGTGTTCAGTCTTAATGCATAATGCCACACGTAGCCCCCCCTCCCCATCCCCCGACAAGA